>SNQN01000876.1:77254-117335 GCA_008642245.1 Bassia scoparia | reverse complement strand
CGGTTGGGTTATTCAATTTATTAAATTATTAGCAAATTGGTAAAATAATTTATTCTAAGTGTTTAAAATAATTTTAAATAATTTAGGACAGTACCTATTTTGTATTTAATTATTTATGAATTTATTGATGAGTTTTGGCTTAATTTTGGTGAATTAATGATTAATAATGGTTTAAACTAGGTTCCTTTGACAATGAAATTTTTAGTTGTTGTCATGTGGGTTTTAAACTAATATTTTTGTATTAACTTACTGTTTTGGTCTCATGCTTAATTACATGGTTTATGAAAGAACTTATTTTGTTTTCTATGTGCATTTTTGATTTAATTATTTTTCTCAATTGTTTTGCAAAAAAWTTGAATGGTGAACTTTGATCTTTGAAACTTGACTTTAACCTTGGTTTTGACTTTGATTTTGACCTTAATACGGTTTTAATCTACTTCATGGAATTATGGATCTTGTTTTGGAAATGKTCATTGTGGCCTTTGGGTTCTTAAGGGTAACTCCATAGTGGTACCTTGAGAACATTGAATTTGATTTGGTTTTTGTTTTGGATTTGGTTTTTGCAATTGATCCTTAATGGTTTTGTTTTGTTAATAATTGGAAATCGTTGGGTAAGTTCATAGTGGTTCCTTCGATTGGACAGCACGTCTATAGTAAATTGGATTGGGTTAGTTGTCGTTCTCGTTCCGAGCTGCGTGTTCGGAWAATGRGAGAGTTTGGCCATTCTCAGACCGGGTTATAACTTGGTGGTTGACCCGTGGTGCGTCCTAACTATATCTAGCCTTAGTGAGCCGCGAATTTGTTCACAACGTCTGTTCCAGTTACAACTTGAAAATTTATGTTAACTAGTTTGATTTACTAGCTTAACCTGTTTTGGATTTAATTGGTCTTTGGTTTACTCACTTTGGTTTTTAATTCACTTGGTTTGTTTTCTATTTGACTTAATATTATGTAAGCTTAGTGGTCTTTGAGATCGAATCCTTTTATTTAAGCCTTTCATTATTCTTGTTAAGTTCGAACATGTGTTTAAAGATGGTCTAGTACTGGCCATTAAGTGGAAATTGTGTTTTAGATGATGCAGCGCTGGAGGCAATGTATTTGTTTGTGGATGCTGGGGAAAGAGTACTTGAGAGCACTTTAGGATTACCCCATTAATAATTGGAAAATTCTATATGGAGTAACCCCAGGTTTTGCTAATTTAGTGTAAGCTTTTGAAAAAAAATTCACAAGGTAGACCCCCATACTCTTGTATAATTGACCTGAATTAAATCTGTTAATAAAGTAATTAATCCGTAACTTGTTATCGTTGGTTATATACACTAAATGACTAAGGCCCTAATTAATTATCCTGTTTAAAAAATTCCCTCCTTTTCCTATTATTCTATTATTATCCTCTTTTTTGAATTGTGCCCAAATTCTACCATTTACCACATATTTACCAATCATCGTCGTCAGGTCTAACTCCCTTTACCAGCTCCATCTCGAAGTCGTTTTTCTTCCTCCAAAGAGCGCACTCTCTTGCAGAAACACTTATTCAGATTCACTGGACTTAGCTCATTGGCTAGTGAGGCAGATTTTTGTTGCATAGCTACTGCAAGCTGACAGCAAGTAATTCACAGAAATCAGTTAGTACCATATCCTCCTCTCAAATTCCCTTCTGTTCAAATTTGTGCTACCAACTAAATGATTACCCTATAATTTAATTTGATATGGTTTTTTTGAGTTACTTCCATTCTGGTTCACAAACTCATAAGAGTCGAGTTACCAATTCAACCATTAGTCCTCAGTTGTTTCAAACATTGAAAATTAACATGTGCAATTAACTATTAGCCGAATTCGAAACACTTCAGCTCTCATCTGTTTCAAACATTCACAATTAACATAAGAAACACCATGTACACCACATTGCAGCATTACAACGAGGGAAACATTTTGTACATTTTTAACTTTGTTATTCATCTCAGAAGAGATGACACCGAACATACAAAAAAAAGAGAGAGAGTTAGGAAGACAGAATAAATAGAGAAAAGGAGGGAATATTTTAAAAAGGATAATTAATTAGGGCAGGTAGTCATTTCAGTGTAAAAAACCGAATTCTATAACACACTTAACAGAATTAATTAACTTTATTAACAGATTAATTACGAAGGTCAATTATACAAGAGTTCGGGTCTACCTTCGTGCAATTTTTTTTTCAAAAAGCTTACCACGTAGAATTAGCACAAAAACTGGGGTCACCATATAAATTTCCTAATAATTGTAACCTTGTGTAACGTCTTTGAACTGCTTTTAATTATTGGGAGATGTTGCCCTTGGATTGAAATGTAATAACTTTACTTTTCTTGCTTTGGAAGTTTTTATTTTTTTTCCGCATCTTTAGACCCTACTTAGTGTATTGTTTCCGCCAATGCACTTATAATAAGATGGGTCATTACATTTTGTGGTTTTGGAGTTGCGGTTTGACAGTTTTGGAGTGGCTTTGGAGTTGCAGTTTTGTGATGGTGGATTTTGTGGTGGATTTGGAGTGGTGGTTTGCTTTTGGCAACCTTCTTTGAATTTCCTGATTAGAGGCTCCACCTCCTCCCGACTCTTCTTTTCAAATTTCCTTCACAACGATTCAATTTCCTTTCTAGACTCCTTTATTTTGGTCTCGATTTTCTGGAGACTTGGTTACTTCCTTCTCAACTAACCTAGTGCTTCTTCTCTTATACATGGTGAGACTGAATTTGTGACTCTGATTTGGAAAAAGAACATCATTGAAAACCTAAGCAATTGTGTCTCAAGAATTCAGAGAGAGAAGAACACAGAATAAGAACAATTAGAATTTCGAGGAAAATTATATAACCGCAAGTGAGTGAAAGAAAAAAAAAGTGTTTGATCAAAGAAGAAGAAATATTGTGATCACATGCAAGATATTTATATCAAGGAAAGATTGATAAGCAATATATATTTCGCAACAAATGTGAACAATTATCCGTTCTTTACAAGTGGCAGTTCCATAATGACAGCCTTAATGCTTGAATAGAGTAAATTAAAACCTAAGTGTAGTAATGGATTAATGCCTCAGTCGATATCAAAGAGAGCTTTGCAACTATGATTTGCGTAAAAGGCTCGTGCAAAAAGTATTAGGGTTTGTGTGCTTCAAGCCTTCTTAAGAGCCTTGATAAGATCACGAGGATATATTTTCCTTGGAAATAGATAAATTTCACGAAAATATATCCTACTGATTTTATTTGCATTCAAATAAATAGCTTATGAATCACAATATACTTTCCATACTTAAGAAGCTTTCTTGCAGAAAAACCTTCCATTCGTTATTTTCAAAATCAATTTTCGCGGAAATAAACTTTCAAAAATACGGATGTTAGAAGTAAACTTGAGAGCTGGCCTTCTGGAACTGTTCCAAACTCTTCCAGTCAACTCAATTTACTTGAAGTGTCTATAATAAGCAACCGAGATTACTTATTATAACCAACTTCCTAACTATCAATACTAACCTTTATAAGGCATTTTCAATCCAAAACTACTTACATTGCAACTAAGACATAAATCTATAACTCTTGAAAGCTTGGTCTTCATGCAATCTTCGATGTGAGCTTCATAAGCTTCATCTTTACAATCTTTTAAACATGAGTCTTTTAACTGCACATGCAGGACAGTAACTTGCATATATAATTTATTTCAAGGTTGTTTGTCATCATTCAATCTCATGGTAGGAACTCAACAATTTTGCACTTCACCAACAAGTATACTGCCCAATATTGTTTCTAGTTTTGTAGAGGGGCTGCCCCTCTGGTTACTAATTATATGGATAACCTCGCTAACGTAAAATGGCTACAAAATAGTATAATTAATCAAGAATATGAATGCATAAGGAAATGACCTTGTTGTGGAACAAGACTGAAGTGTAAAACAAACAAAGATGAATAGAAACGAAAACCATCCATTATAAAGGGATAAGTATCAGACTACAATTGTATTACAAAGAAGGATGATTGCCTCCATGTTCACACAATTAGGATAAAAACGAGCAAAMTAYTGATCCATTGAGGGATAAACTACGCTACGCGACGCTAAACTATACTTGGCTACTAAGCCAAGTGTGGCTAAGAGAAGCTAAATGCAAAAAGAAGATAGATTGATGTTGTTGTATTTGTTGTTGTTTCTCTCTAATCCTACTGCGTCTATTTATAGGACTCCAAGGTGAAGATCGTGGGTGGAAGTTGTTCTTCTTGACGATTTCTTTTCGCCTCTTTTCATATTTCAAATCTTTGTGCTTCCCGCCAAATCCTGCTATCACTTGTATCTCATAGGCCGTCCATTATTGGGCTTTATTCGTGTGGGCCACTTCCATCATAACTCCCCTCTCTCACTTTTGTCATATCGCCAAATGGCAATCACTCGGGAAATGCCACACATCGCCAGTCTCTCTAATGCTTCAATCATCGCTAGTCACTTACTTCATTGGTCAAACTCCTARAACTTAGTTAACAAAGTCAACAGAGTATTTTTAGTCCGTAACAGCATCTTACTACTAGACTAACTCTAATGTAATTGTGAATTATGAATTTTGTTTGTTGAGCTTTTCTTTGTTTCATAATGACCCTGCAAAAGGCATTATTAAGGAGAATCGAACTTCCACAAAGAGGAGAATCCTAATAGGGAGAATTGAGAAATTGAACATCCGTAGTGGTGATAGCTATACCTGTTGAAATAATACCTTTAACAATCACTTTTYAATACCTACTACAATGTATTAAAAAAACTTGTGTTTGAATGTGTTTTGTGAGAGAATGAGTGTGTTGATTCCCTTAGGTTTTGAATGATGACAAACAGAAACATTAATACAGGAAACATGGTGTCTTAAAGTGTTGAAATAGTGAGTCAGGAACCAGCTACAATAGAACATTGTTTCCCTAGACAAGTTATAACTTATATGTGCTTTTCATTGAACTAATTTGTCTATATGCAGGGAATGTTTGGATATGTAAAGTTCCATATACTGGTGTGGAACTAGTAGGAACTGTTCCCTCGACTGTTATGCTGGAAAACAGTCACATACTCTTTATTGTGCATTAACCTAGTTACATGTGCAGTAGTTGAGTTGAATCCAAGACTTGGAGCATGGAGGCCTTTCGAAGACATTCAAAGAAAGAGGAATTGTTCATTATTGTAGTTATTCAAGGAAGCCTCGAGTCTTGAAGATTACATGAAAAAAAGAAGTTTTGTACTTTATTGTTTATGTAGGTTTTTCATGTAATGTACTCCGTAGTATGACTTGTATGTTTGGGTGATATCAGTGCTTATAAGTGTGTTGAGTTATGTTGTGAATTCAGGTACCAAGTTTGGAACATAATTCATAACATACTCAAAGTAGGGAACCAGGTTCAATACGTGGAATATCTTAGCTGCTTGCTTTGAAAAAGATTTCGTAAAGTATTTCTTCAAGATCTGTTTTATAAAATATTCTAGCAGCTGGATAATTAAGTGAATATATTTTGGATACCATAATACTAGGAGTATTTATCTTATTTGATTTTATTCTTATGATAAAACCGAATAAGATATATACTTTCCATAAATCACATAATTAATTGTAGATCAAGTTTGTGTGATTTAAGGAAACTAGGGTTATGTAACCAAAGCCTATATATACTCGTCCATATTCCACATCTCTCTCACATATCAATTTCTAGCATTATTTTTGAGAGAAAACACTACCACAAAAACCCTACATCGAGTCATATAAAAGAGCACCTAAGAGCGTAATCTTATTCTCTTATTAGTTTTTTCAAGAAGTGAGAACAAAAGAGAGAAAATTGCTATTGTCAAAGTGTAGACACCTAATTCGGTGCTTCATTTAGTTCCCGAAAGTCTATGATGATTGTACCGTATTGCAATAGGTCCGTTTGTGAATTATACTCAAGTGTCACCTTACATACACTCTTTTCTAAGCCTCATATCATCCCTCCATACCAATTCAAGTCTCAATAGGAGCCGTTGTTAAAAATAGCTTGCTAGGAATTTCCTTTGATTTTTCGGGTTTTTTCCATGATTTTTTTTGATGCCATTTGAGTCTTAGGGGCATTTTTGTAATTTCATTAGGCCTCAAATGACTTTCGGACATTGCTAGTATTTTTTTCCTATTTTGCTAGATTTTTCTCACAATTTTTCATAATTTTTCGAAGTTTATAAGGTGCTTTAGCATGGCAGGGGCATTTTTATAATTTCACGTAGCACGCCCCTGACGTTTTCTTTCTTTTTATTTAAATTCTTCAATTTTAATATTATTGGGAATTTTTCATAATTTTTTATGATTTTTCTATGATTTTTAGAACTTTTTGGAATATTCTAGAGCGTTCCCGAACGTTCCGGAAAGTGGTTTTCTTGCCGCAAAAGCCGAAAAAATCTAGTCTTTTACTTGGCTAAGTAAAAGATATTTTTCGAATATTTCGTGCGAAATACGGCAAGAAAATCGAGTCAAATCGGTACAAAATATTCCCGAAAAGTCCAAAAATCGAGCATATATACGCTCGCTTCCTTTGAGCGTATATACGCTCAAATTTAAGCTTATGTACGCTCGTTTTTTGTCGTGTTTCCCAAGCTATTTTCGCCTATAAATAGGACCCTTTGGACTCCGAATGGGCAGGTCGAAAAATCACGGAAAAACTCTCTCTTTGCTCTTCATAAACATCTCTAAGCTCTTCTAAACACAATCAAACACATTCACGATTCATTCGATTCAATTCAATTCAAATTCAATTCTAGTGACACTTTGCGCATAATTCAATAACGTTTCGACCGCCGCTTACAAGGTACTAACTCTGAGACTCTCATTTCATAATTGCTTAACTCTATTCATAAATTAAAACTATGTTTAATTAAAGGCTTGACATACCATTAATCAATAACAACAATGTAGAACTAATCAAATACTTCAATCTTTGTATTTTTGCAAAAATATGTTATAATTCAATTTCGAGTTCAAGAATAATTCAATATCACGTTCAATGTTCAAAATCCTCTTTCAATACTATGTTTAATTCAATTTCGAATACAACAATCGATCTAAAATTTACTAGAAACTGACTTAGTAATTTTAGGTTGATCTATGTAATATTGTTAGGTTTTGGCGTGCTTATTACTTTTGCAGTGCATGCTAATCTCTGTGGATCTTTGTATATTCACTACAACAAATTATCACTTGTGCCACGAATTATGCCACGGGAATTATAAAATCGTGGCAGAATTTTAATTAGCCACGGGAAAAGCTGTTTGTAACACAAAGCTAGAAAAGGTATAAAAATTTATGCCACATGAATTTTTATCCCGTGGCTAATATTATAGTTATGCCACGGGTTGTCACTATCTCGTGGCAAGCTTAATACTATTGCCACAAAATAATTTGCCCGTGACAAATATTATGCTTTAGCCACAAGCAGTTGCTATCTCGTGGCAAACTTTAAACTTCTACCACAAATAACAAAAAAATTTCCTCCCGTGGCAAACTTGACATGTGTCACAATAACAATTTTCTTGTGGCAAGTATAGTACTTACAAAAGAGATATTTACTCTCACATGAAAAACTTAACATTGTTTCCATAAACAACAATCTTCACATAAAAAACTTACATTTATGCCACAATATAAATTTTAAGTGACTATATTCTACTTATGACACTTGAAATAGAAAATTGCTGGTAAGGATATAAATTGTCTCCCTTTTTTTTCATTAGTTTCCATAAACGGAAATCTTTAAAAGAATGCATAACATTGAGATTTTTTTTGGATTGGGAACCACAATAAAATACTCATAAATCTCTTTTTTTATTGGGAACACATAATTTTTCTCCGCCTGCTTTATTAAAATATTCATTAATACTCACTAAAAAAACAAGTTGTAAATGGACACTTTCTCTTTGACGCATAAATAAAGGGTCGCTCACTTTCTAACATGTGCAAAATGAGAAGCCATATTTGTGACGCTTTTTAATGTCTTTAAGTATAGTGACCACAAAAAGGTTCACAATTTTTATATTAATCACGTGTAATGCACATGCTTAGTATTTGAGCGGTTACTTTAATTTTTAGAATTAGAAGTAGATAGATTTTTGATGAAATTCGATTCCCGCTGCTCTCTTCACCACTGTACTGGTGTACCCTACTCTATACCTATTTTTTCGCCTAACTGAAACGCATAGCACAAAACACCACTCCCCCAACTCTAGTACTCGCTACTCACCACCAACCACTCTCTCATTCCCCTCCAACAACGATCCGTCTTTGTTCGAGCCCAAAGTAGGGGGGCGATTTTGAGTACGATTAATCTTGAGATGCGTTGCTCAAGTCGTCTGATTTCATTGCGCTTCATTGTCATTGCTTGTTGAGGTTCTTTTGCCATAATCTCATTCGATGTTAATTAAATTATAAAGTGAGTTTCATTTGTTTAGGGTTTTTAATTTGAGGGCAGTTTTGTTTTGATTGTTGGATCCTAGGGTTTTGATTGATTTATTATTTTGATTGCAGGTTTTGTTGATTGTCATGGGCTTTTACCTGCTATCATTTGGTGATTTAGATCGATAATATTGCTAGTTGCATAAATGAAATCAGGTATTTTTCATAGCAAAATTGATATTTCTTGGTTTATGGTTATTGAGTATACGATTTTGATTATTTGACGGTTGAAATTGAATTGGGTGTTTTGATTTGGGACTGTGGGGTGCGTATGTATTTGATAATTGAAATTAACGAGGGGATTTTTCTTTTTTGATAATAATACATGTTTGGTTATTTTTATGCTTTTCTCATTGTATATTATATTCTATAGCAGAACTAGTCCGGAAAAAGCATGAGTTGATGAGTTTAAACTCATTCTGATCAGTTTAGGGGATAGCAAGAATAGAATAACTTGTTGATTATTTGCTATCTGATTCTTTTACAAACAATATACTTCGTATGTGCTTGTATATTGACTGTGTTTGATTGATTAACATTATCGTTTATTATCTTTCAATATTTTGATATGTAATGTCATTATGTTATATAGATTCCTTAGCGTAGGAACAATTATGAAGTTTTGAGTTCAAAATTTATTAGTTTGAATCATGTACTACATGTATTCTGATGGGCATCAATGATTCTGATCGATTTAAGTGAATATGATATAATATTATTGCCATTTAAATTTTGAGGATATGTTTAAATTAATATCTCTTTTTTATGAGGATCACATAATTGTTCCCCACATTCAACTTAATTAACATACTCCCTCCGATTTTTAATGAATAATGCATTTACTATTTGGGGAAAAAAATTAGGAATAATGTGTTATAATATGAGTAGTGTAAAAAAGTAGAAATGGTAGTTGTCATTTCAATCATGTAAACAACAATTACCAAATTGAAAAGTGGACTTTATTACTTACATTGTTTGGAACTCTTGATTGATTTTACAAAAATTGTAATTGTTTTTTGAATTTTGCTTTCTTGGATCTCAAATTCTTTGATTATGACTCTCTTATTAGTCTCTTTGATCATTGTATTTGTGTAATAGCTGTATATTATAATTTCAATAAATAATACAGTGGTACTATTTTGCTTTGCATAGTTGTTACATTTAATGCCTTATTTGTATAAATAAGATTTTACGCTCTTACTCTTCTGTATCGACCATAGGATCATTAGTTCATCATGTTAGAGTACTAGAGTCATTCGAAAGCTCATATTTCTTATTGAATAATTAAAAAAAACCTACAATGGTCAATATGGTATATTTAACATGCTATATTATAGTTAGTAACTAGCAATTACTGCTCTCCCTGCAAGCTTTGTGTGAAAGAGTGAATAACTACTGCACTTCTAAGAATATACAGTAAATAAACTAACAATGGATTTTTTTTAAGTATTAAGTAAATGATTGTAACCAAAGGAGAAGTTTCTTATAAACAAAAGAAGAGCTATATTTTATATGCTGACTGAAATACAGTTCTACATTTTACAACCTCAAGATAGGTAGAGACATCTGATGTAATAGAATTACTTATGCCTCTGTACAGGATGTACAGTTCAGAATTTTCCCTATGGTGCACCAAATGCCAGGGAACATGAGACTATAATCTACTCTTTGTTACATATAAAACTAAATAATGTAATAACACTTAGTAGATATGAGGTATAAGCGTAAAGGATGCAAATAAAGGCAGAATGAAAAGAAATTTTAACTCGGTGAACGACTTGATATTTTCTCTTATTCTTATGAACTGATAAGAAAAAATTAGCTACTGCTCCCATATCTAGGCAGAACCATCAGCGCACCGTAGCAGCTGCTATTGTTGGTCTACCACAAGAGGTCTGATGCACCTGCACAGCTACTACATGGTGGTGCTGCATTTGTGCAGGTTGTTGCTGCCTCGGGAGACAAGTCCCTTACACATGCAACCGCTGATCCTGCACACTACCCTTCTGTTGCTTTTCTAGCACCAAGTTCGAGGAAAAACCCTGCTGCCTAGGTACAGTAGGCACAGCAGGCCCTTGTTGGTGTTGGGTTGCTGCATTGGGTATATCCTTAGCTCGGATCTTACCCATGCTCACTTCCCCTTCCTTCGTAACCCGTGACTTTTGCACCCAAACCCGTTTGGTTTTGGATTTTTTTTATAAAGTAGGCATTTTGTTTTCGCAGTCGTGACCAACTTGGTTACATTCATTTAATGCAAAACATTTCAGCACCCGATGACACGTTGTTCAAATTCACCACCATTGTCCGCTTTGATTAGAACTTCATTAGCCCTCTCCTTAGTTACATCAATTTCGATCAAAATTCTTGCATACGGAATTCTTGTTTAGTTGCTAGTGCAAGATTTTCTTTAACCTTTTGTTTCATATTAGTTAGCTGGAGAAGAGACTATAGGATTGACAAACTTCTTACAAACATAATGGTTATTTTCTTGTTAGAAGCCATACATGTCATCAAGACTATACATGCCTTATCTTAATGTACTAATGTATGATTCTTGAATATTAATCATTTTGTGCGTCATCTTTAGATCACCTAATTTCTTTGCAAATTAGTAGCAGTAGTACAAAGCAATTAATTCATAAAAAGACAAGCATAAAAGTTGAAGCAAACCTCCGTGCAGGCTCTCAAGTATCTAATTTATTGGCATATATAGGTCGGTAGTATAAAGTCAGAGCTAAGTTCATACACATAGAGTGTAGATATTATCTATTGTCGTAGTCTATAAGCAAAACCATGTGATAGAACATACTAGTCTATTGATTTATAACAATAATCCCCTGAACTTGGCTATTATTACTCAAGAGTAAAAAATTTCATTTTTGAAACATGTACTATAACTAGAATAGTCAAAAGTTAATAAATATGTCCTCTTTTTATGCCTTACTTCAATGGTTATTGCTAATTATTTGAGATTGTAAAATTAAAGCTAGCAAAGTTGTAAGCATTGTTTTTCCTTTTCTATATATGTTCTGCAAGTAAGATAATAAATTTGTCCTATGGTTAATTAAGAGCATAGAATGAATTTTTGTAGCTATTGATATTGCTGGTTTCGGCTTAGATTATGAGGGGCCAAATCAAGTCTGATTTAGATCCATGACCACTCAAATCGAAGCTCTTTGAGACTACTTTACTATGGTTAAAACAGTTTTTATGGGTGGTCCTAGAATTCAAGTGATTAAATGTTTAGTGCAGCCTTTCTAGATGGGGTTTATAGTTGGTTTATACTGCATTTTGGTAATGCATTTATTAGGTGCTGCATTTTGTGTGTTTACAAACGAATGTTTTAGTGATGTATTTGGTGCTATGTTTGTGCATTTATGAGTTTGCAAAGAAGTCAATTCTCTTACGACCTTGTTGCTGTTAATAAAATGGTTCATGAAACACAAGGGTGATGATATAGTTTATGTTATTGATATTTGGTTATGCTTAATTACTGATATTTGGTGCTGGTATAGTTTGTATTAGTATTTAACCTTGCAGTTTTATAATTGAAAGTGATATATATATTCCTATAATTGCAATGTTCGTAGATATTGTGATTGCTAATTTGCTATTGGTATATATACGTGTTATCGTCGTCCTCTTACTTTTATGTAGCAGATTCTTTTAATAATGACCTAAAATGGAATGAATGTTATATATTTAATATTTGATGATTAATTCACAATTCTCATGCATGCTGATGATGTATTGCATCAAAGAAATTTTAGTATTGGACATTATAAATAAAATACTAATTAATCTTATGATTTTGAATTTGCAGGGTGTTTTTGGTAGTATGTGAAAGATCGTGAAACGCATATCTTATGGGCGGTCTTAATATGATCTAAGGCATCATATTACTTTTTGTGATATATTTAGAAACTAAGTTGATGTATTATTTAGAGACTAATATGAAATGATGTAATTTTCGATGTTAATTTTTTTACTTTAAAACTCCATAGTAGTAATGTATCTTTTGTACATAGAATACAAAAAGTGTGTATGTAATACAATCAAAATATTAGTGCAAAAAATGGTATTATAATCGGATAATGGTACATGTCTTATATTATGTAGTTTTATATAGTTTTTTATGAGTACATTTTCTTATTATTATTTGGATTTTTCGTTGCATTTAACAAATGATGTTGCGAAATGGAAACAATGTATTTCAAAGACATGTTATTAGCTACGTACTGAAATCCCTATATTCATGTGAATCTATTAGATATTAGAGTTTGGTGGTAATGTAAAAGTATAGCCACATTAATGTTTGTTGTAAAAGTAAATAGTTAGCCACATAGCAGTTGTGGTTAGAGGTTAGTTAGCTATGAGAGCAATTGTAGCAAACATTTATTTTAGCCACGTGACTCATTATGGCAAATATATTTTATTTGCAACAAAAATAGTAAATTAGCCACAATAAAACTAGTGGCAAGTGATTTGTTAGCCATGATACCATTCATGGCAAATTTGAATTTTAGTCACGAGAGTTTTTGTAGCAAAATTTAAATATAGCCACAATAACATTGGTAGCAAAATCATCAGTTAGCCACAGTAGAACTTGTGGAAAGAGGTTTGTTAGCCATGGGAACAATCGTGGCAAACTATTTTTTTAGCCACGGGGATATATGTGGCATTAAAATCAATTTATGCCACACCCTTAATTTTCCTGTGGCAAAATCTTAGCCACGACCACTTGTGCCACGGAAATAATTTTAAGAATTCTCGTGGCTAAATCATATAGCCATGAGAATTTTTAGTTTGTGACACGATTTTGAACGTGGCACAAGATGCAATTTGTTGTAGTTATTGTGATTATGTTTTGCAAGAGAATAAATTCTCTTTATAATACAAGATTTGTTTGCTTAATCATAACATGGTCACATAAAGTAAGATAATTTGGACAGCCGGTTTAGGCACCCATAACATAGACATAATTCAAAGTGGTCACTTAGAATAAGTAGCTCACTAATTTTTCTTTATTAATAGTAACCTACTATTTTTAGTAATATTATGTTAGTGCGCCTTCAGGGTCAATTCGATAGGCTATTTGTATTCAATGATTATGACTTATGGAACTACAATGAGACCGAGTAGATTGGGTCAAAGATCTGGTCTGTACCATGTCCCCGAACCCACAATCTGGTTACTAGACATATCTATGGGGCCATTAGTTTGGCACCAATGTTTCGGGCGTCCGTGATTAACCTGTATAGGCACGATGGCGATCCTCTCAGTTTGACAACACACCCCAACGCATTCACATGCGGATTCCATGGCTCAATTCCATGACACTGAAGCTGAGGTCAACCCCTAAAGGGGGTGAAGCCTTACACAAAGTGATCAACAGAGGGGTTGATTACAGGGTGAGTGTTTGTGAGTTCAAACACAAAGGGCTTATGAGTGTWWGTCGAGTGCACATTCGGAGTAGAGTATGGGGTTTAATGGTTCCCGGAGTAGGGAAACAGTAGGGTGTGTGCTCTTTATTTTTCAGAGTAGATTAATAAAAGAACAAAGGGTAGGAGGACGTAGTCCATAGTTGGCCGAACCTCGTTAAATCTTGGTGTTATTTATTACTTTGCTTTATATTGCCATGTGTATATGAACCATCCCAACTGCTTCCTCACATATTTGAAAATAAAGAAAAAATGACTAAGGCTATTTACTAACTCAATTCACCCCCTTTTTTAGTGCTCTAAAACCTTCAATTGGTAWCAGAGCCAAGGCTTCTCGCGAGAGTAACATCTAGAGGAGTCAAGGATGAGTACTCAAGATCTAAGTGCTATGGGCTATGACAACAAGACACCAAAGTTCAACGACAACAACTATGCTTGGTGGAAGAATAAGATCAAGAACGTGATCATGGGAATTGACTATGAGTGTTGGCTGGTGGTAAAAAACGATCCTAATGTCATAGTGAAGACGGAAGCTAAGGGAAACAAGATTCCCAAGAAAGACAGCGAATTATTAACTTCTGATAATGCCAAAGCAATTTCAATTCTGCTATAGGTCATAGGTAAGAATGAAACAAATTGAATCTCTGGTTGCAGTAATGCAAAGGAGATATGGGATATTTGGGATACCATCGAACTTGCTTTTGAGGGAACCAGCGAGGTAAAAAGGTCTAAAATTGATTTGCTATGAATAAAAATGAAAAGATTAATGACTGTTTTTYATAGTTTTATGACAATTGTCAATGATCTTAGATCTCTTGGTAAGAACTTTTCTGATGAGGATCTTGTGAGAAAAGTTTTGCGCAGTTTAACAGATGCATGGACAGCCAAGATCTTTCCACCTTGTCTTTGGAACAACTAATTTTTTCCCTCATGACTCATGAGATGTTGATTTGTTCTAAGACTGAGAAGAAACTAGCCAGAGGCATGGCTTTTAAGGGAACAGTAGAAGAGGAAGAAGATGTATTGACATGATTGCCAAAAGGTTTGAAAGATCACTTCGTGACCAGAGGAAGAACTTCAAAAGTAAGAATTTTAAGAAGTCTAACTCATCTTCTATAGATTGATTCAAGTGTGGAGATAAGGGACATCTTATTCAAAATTGTCCTAAGTGGAAGGACAAACAGTCCAAACCTGATGATAAGCGAGCATTCAAGAATGCTATGATAGCATCCATGTGGGGTGATTCTGACTCGTGGTTTGATCAGGATGAAGAATCACCTAACCCTGGTCTTTGCCTAATTACCTTCACAAATATCGAGGGAGCCAACATTGACTCGAGAACCAAAGGGGGAACCAGCACATCCAGAAAGTGCTTAATGGCAAAGAAGGATGTATGTACTGCATGAACATAAGGTAAACTTAGAAAAAGTTAAGGAAGATATGCATGAATATGATAAAGAAAACATGCTTGGTTGTATTGATTCTTTATTAGATGAATGCTATAAACTGGGTGAGACTTACATAACTGGCAAAAGAGAACTTAAAGAAAAATGTATTGAATGTGAAATCGCTGTTGCAAGTTGTGCTCACCTAGAAGAAGTTTGTCATGAACTGAAAAATCAAGTAGTAGAACTAGAGGTTRAATTGGACAAGTGTAAGGTGGAACTAGAAAAGGCAAGATCCTCTAAACCAGTCTAYCCTAGTGATAGTAAAGAAGATCTAACTTCCTGGTTCCCTAGAGACTTATCAACCACCAGTAAAGTTCTTTATTTTCAGCACCTAGAAGTAAAGCAATTTCCAGTAGTAGAACTTCCTTGTTGAAAGCCTTTGAAATATTGGCTCACAACTTAGAAGATTCACACAAGGAAATTGCTTCACTTAAAGCTGCACAGTCCCATGTTTCCCTTGMAAGTACCAATGTAGATGTTGATGATATGATTGATGAATATGAGGGTAAAATTTATGACTTGCATGCTGAAATTTATCAATTGAGAAAGGGCAAATAGCCAATGGTTGTTGACATGACTATTGACCCTATGGTTTCAAAGCTTAATCTACAACTCGAGACTTTAAAAAGTGATTTTGATTTTCTAAGAGAGAAAAACGAGTTGTTGACTAAAACACTTGAAACCAAGGAAAAAGAACTTCATGATAGTCATAAGCATGTCAACAAACTATTGACTGCACAGGAAACATTAAGTCAATTGACCTCATCAAGAGGTAATAAGGGAAAAGTTGGTCTTGGTTACACCAGACAGAACCAGGACTAACTGTTCCCCTAGCTAGGGAAACCACATGGATAAAGGAATTCAAGAGAGGTAAGTTTGTCGTGACCAAAGATATGAATGTTTGTTATCACTGTGGTATGAATGGACATAAGATTCATGATGGTCCTGCTAGGAGGAATAGTGTGAATAAGAACAACAAACATATGAAGTTGTTCTAGAGAAGGAAAGACCAAGAAGAGAACAATATTGTTGAAAAGGGACCCAARGAGAATTGGGTTCCTAAATCTAATGTTTGATTTTTTCTTGCAGGCTAAAGTGAAGGGAAGTACCTATTGGTATTTGGACAGTGGATGCTTAAGACACATGTTCGGGGATAAGAAGCAATTCCTTTCACTAGTAGCCTATGATGGTGGAAGTGTCACCTTTGGAGATAACAACAAGGGAACCATCACTGATTTAGGTAAGCTAGGTAAGACACTATAATAAGCAATAGATGATGTATATTATGTTGAAGGCTTACAACATAATCTTTTGAGTATTTCACAACTGTGTGACAAAGGTAATAGAGTTGAGTTTCAAGCCAACCTATATCACATAGTTAACTCACAAACAAGTGAACTTGTGTGTGAGGGAACCAGGAGAAATGATGTTTACATCATAATTTGATGGAATTCCWCCAGACAAGTTTACTTATTTGAAAGTTGTTTCTGATAATAATCAATGGATTTGGCATAAGAGATTTGGACATGCTAGCTTGACACTCTTGAATAAACTTAAGTCTCATGACTTGGTGATAGGACTTTCTAACATCAAGTATGATGTAGACAAGGTTTGTTAAGAATGTGTCAAGGGGAAACAGGTCAAAATCTCTTTTAAACCTAAAACATTTATGAGTACCAATAGACCCTTCGAACTTGTACACATTGATTTATGTGGACCTATACGTGTGCAAAGTCGAAGAGGTCATAGATATGTCTATGTCATGGTTGATGATTATTCCAGGTATACTTGGGTAATAATGCTGCACTCAAAGAATGAAAAATTCGATATGTTTGTAGCATTGGTGAAACAGGTGGAGAACCAGCTTACTCACAAGCTGGTTACGGTAAGATCATACCATGGTATCGAATTTGATAATGTTGATTTTATTGATTATTGTAGGGAACATGGAGTGAGTCACAACTTCTCAGCCCCCAATACACCACAACAAAATGGTGTTGTTGAAAGAAAGAAAGAATACTCTTAAGGAGATGGCAAGGACGGTGTTCATTGAGAGTGGTCTCCCTAAGAGTTTCTGGGGTGAAGCTGTTGACACTGCTTGCTATATATTGATTAGAGGTCTCATCAGWCCAAAGTGAAATAAGACTCCTTATGAACTCCTTAGAGGTCAAAAGCCTAATATTGCATACTTTCGCGTCTTTGGATGCAAATGTTATGTGCATAACAATGGGAAGAACCAACTTGATAAATTTGACCATAGGAGTGATGAGGGAATCTTCCTTGGATATTCTGCTCAAAGCAAAGCATATGGAGTCTTCAATAAGAGGATTATGTGTGTTGAGGAGAGTGTCCATGTTGTCTTTGATGAATTTAACATGTCTTYTGTGATTGCACAGGTACAACCTGATGAGGTGATTGGAGGAATTTATTGGGGAACCATTTTGTTGGTTCTCAAGAAGATTTGCAAGCAAATCTAGGTCCACCTACTGGTCCACCAAATAATGATGGTGGAGGACTTAGAAGAGAAGATGAGGATAATRAGAATCCAGATGGGGAACCAGGACCTAATGGTTCCTCAGGTGTAAGACATGTAAGAATTTGAGGGGGAACAAATGAGCTTAACAATGATGAAATAGGATCTCCTGAACCAGAAGTAAGAAATTAGGTGGGAACAGTGTGACCATGAATCCTTCTGGTTCCACAGAAAGGGAAGAGATTCATGATGACATTGGTTCCCAACCAAATAAGGAAACACAAAATGATTTTACTTTCAATAGTTACAAATATCAGTGTTCTCATCCCCCAAATCAGATCATAAGCAACATTTAYAAGGGGATTCAAACGAGAAGAAGTGTTTATCAAAACTTTTGTGCTTTCTATTCTTTCTTATCTAGTATAGAACCAACTGACTATAAAATGGCTCTAACTAATCCTGATTGGRTTTTAGCAATGTAAAATAAATTAAATCAGTTCCAAAGGAACCAGGTTTGGCATCTTGAATCTAGACCCAAAGATAGTACTGGTAYAAAATGGGTCTTAAGAAACAAATTGGATGACCTAGGTGTTATACAATAGTCGGAGACAAAGCACGGCTTGTGGTGCAAGGTTACATTAAACAAGAAGGCATTAATTATGATGAAACTTTTGCACCTGTAGTTAGATTAGAACTATTAGAATTTTGATTGCTTATGCTGCTCAAATGAATATGAAGTTGTTTCCAATGGATGTCAAGACTACTTTTCTGAATGGCTACTTGAAGGAAGAGGTATATGTGGAGCTGTCACCTAGTACAAGCTGGACAAGGCACTTTATGGATTAAAGCAAGCTCCAAGAGCTTGGTATGAAAGATTTTCCACCTTTTTTATGGAGAATGACTACAAGAGGGGAACACTGGACAAGACATTGTTCATCAAAACCAGGGGGAACCATTTAATTGTAGTGCAAATTTATGTTGATGATATTTTATTTRGTGTTACTAATCAGGTGCTATGTAATGAGTTTCCTAATCTTATGCAGAGTGAATTTGAGATGAGCATGATGGGAGAATTGAGATTATTCTTAGGATTACATATTTAGCAAAAAGCTTATGGTATCATGATACATCAGCAAAAGTAGTTGAAAGAGTTGCTGAAGAAATTTGACATGGAAAACAGTAAGGATTAGGACACAACGGTGCCCACATCCACAAAATTGGATGYTAATCTGAGGGGAACAAATGTGGAAGCCWCACTATATAGAGGGATGATTGGTTCCCTCCTTTATCTAACAGTTAGTAGACTTGACATTGTGTTTTCTGTAAGACTGTGTGTCAGGTTTCAAAGCAATCCAAAGGAGTCTCATTTGAAGGCTGTTAAAAGGATACTAAGGTATCTAGTAGGGACAGCAGATCTGTGTTTGTGGTACCCCAAAGCTAGCTCGATTGATTTAATTGGGTACACAAATGCAGATTATGTTGGTTTCCTTGTTGATAGGAAGAGCACATCAGGTATGGCATACTTTCTTGGCTCTTGCCACTAGTAGAAAAATAGACAAAAGTTGCACCTCAAATGCTGCGCTTATGTAAAAATCGCAGCATTTGAGTGTTAAAAGCTGCGGTTATTTAAAAAATCGCAGCTTTTTATACTCTCTTAGAGGCCAAAAAATTAAAAATCACAAAAGCTGTGGTTTTTCCTAAAAACCGCAGCTTTTGACTTTAAAAAAAATTAAACCAAATAACAAAAACATGGCATCATCTTGGACTCACATATGTGCCCAACAAAAGACACAAAACCGGCCCTTTCACGCCTAACCAAAATAACTCTCATATTTTATTCAACAAAGCCTAACCCTAATCACCTCTCTATCTTTCACGCCTCTCTTCTTCTTTCACTTCACTCTCCTCCCTTTCAAATCCTCTCCTCTTCATCCTCTCATCTCTTTCACTTTTCCTCTACTCTTTCACCATTCACGCCTTTCGCCTCTGATTTTTCTCCTTTGATTGGCATGCAGTTGAAAACTGCCATTCGCCGCCGCTCATTTCTCCTCCATTTGTCACGAGATCGAATTTTGATTTCGGTCAGTTTTTGTTTTGGTCAGTTTTTATTTTTGGGAATTCTATATGGTAGACCCCAGTTTTACTTTTCTACATGGTAAGCTTTTTTGAAAAAAAATGTACACGGTAGACCCCAGTTTTTACTTTTTCTACATGTAAGCTTTTTGAAAAAAAATGTGCACGGAAAATTCTATATGGTAGACCTCAGTTTTAAACAACTCCAAAATTTTTTCAAAAATCTTACCATGTAGAAACAGTAAAAACTGGGGTCTACCAAATAGAATTTCCCTTTATTTTTTATCCTGGTTTTGAATTCTTATTTTGATTTGTGGTGTTATAAATTTTGATTCAAGTTGAATTCGATTTTGAATTTTATTTATCTTTAATCTATAACTTCAAAGAATGTCGTCGGCTTGAGGCGGTTGTCGAGGCTAATGTTGAAGGGGGTGGCGGTGGAGGAACGGTCGAGGGTGGAGAAACGGTTTGCTAATTTTATTTTCATTTTTTGGATTTTTTTTCGATTTTGTCTTTTCAATTTTGGGTTTGCTAATTTTCAAGTGTAGATCTRGAATTTTTGACGAATATTTTGTTTTGCTGATTTTATCTTAGTTATTTTTGACGAATTCATATTTAATTTTGACGAATATATATATTTTTTTCTGGAATTTTTCAAGTGTTTCAATTCAATGATTTTGATTTTGATTTTTCAATTTTTTTCAATGATTTTTATATTCTTGTGTTTCGATTGTTCAATTCAATAGCGCTTTTTAAAGATTTTTGATGAATTTTGATATTTATATTTTATTTTTGGATTTTTTTCGTCCTTTTTATTTGATGATTAATTAAATTTATTGTGTGGGTTTCTTGATTTAAATGTATGATTTTATTTGGTTGAATCTGATTTGAGAATTTTAATTTTATTTTTTCATTTGTTGCAGATATTATGGTTGGGTTGAAGAGTTGAAGATTCATGTTGGAAGATGATGATTCTTTTTATAAAAAAAAATGTTAATGTATTATTATTACCAATAATTAGTTTTCATTGTAATAATTAGTTTTTATGTACTCTAATCATTTACATAATATATATAAGATTATAAGTTTGTTTTTTTACATTGTCTTAGTTATYACTAATTTTGAGTAATAAAAAGCTGCTACCTAAAAGCAAAATGCAAATAATACAACAAAACTAAATGCAAAAAAGCAAAAGCAGAACTATTTATATATATAATATAAATATTATTGAAGAGTTTTGAATAATTTTGGTAAAAAAAAAACAAATTATTTTTGGGGCTGTCAAAAGCTGCGGTTTTTAAGGGTAGTCAAAAGCTGCAGTTATATAACCGCATCTTTTCATTCATTTTGTCAAAAGCTGCAGGCACAAAAGCTGCGGTTCAAAACCGCAGCTTTTGGGTCCTAAATAGCCGCAACGTTTGTGTATTTTTCTACTAGTGTGCCTAATTGCATGGGGTTCTAAAAAGAAAATTTCAGTGGCCTTATCCACAATAGAGTCAGAGTATATTGTTGCAGCTTCATGTTGTTCCCTGTTATTGTGGATTAGGAACCAACTAAAAGATTTTGGTGTTGTTTATGATAGTGCTTCTATCTATTGTGACAACACTAGTGCTATAAACATTTCAAAGAATCCTGTCCAACACTCTAAAACCAAGCACATTGAAATTATACATCACTTCTTGAGAGACAATGTGGAGAAAGGCTTGGTGGAGTTGATATCTTCACAAAACCTCTGTGTAGAGAGTCTTTTTGCAAGTTAAGGGTCTTGTTAGGTTTAGTTAGTTTTTAGGAGTTTTAGGTCTAGTTTGATTTTAGGTAATTTGACTCCAATTACTTTCCTCAATGATTGGTTAGAATTGTATTCTCTTGTATAGTGTGTGTATAGTTACATGTCGAAATCCTTTTAGTGTTGTGTAGGTGGTTTAAAGCCTCAAAAAGGTTGAGAACCACCATTGTGAGAAATAGGTGAAATCAGGTTAAAATTGCCAAAAATAGGGTGAAGTGGTTCTGTACAGGTACCAGCAAGGGGAAACAGCAGATCAGCTTAGATATGTCATCCGAATAATATTTTAATATTTTTCGGAAGATTACTATAAGATATTTTCTTTTTGAAAAGTAATTATCTTATTTTAGTTATTTGGCTTCATGATCAAGGCAATATCACACATGCCTAATTTAGATTGTTGGTTGAGAAATTTAAGGCAAGTAATCATTGCCAAAATTATTGTTTTC
Organism: Bassia scoparia; assembly: GCA_008642245.1. Lineage (NCBI taxonomy): Eukaryota > Viridiplantae > Streptophyta > Magnoliopsida > Caryophyllales > Amaranthaceae > Bassia > Bassia scoparia. The sequence continues at coordinate 95,213 of SNQN01000876.1, read as the reverse complement.
AATTTTGAAGTAGTGTCGTTGCCCTTCTTTGTCTCAATCGACTTATTCTTTTCCCTCTTGATTCCTTGCTCAATAAATATGTTGTGCTAATCCTTCTGTGCAGCTAACTTCTCTCTCATCATCACTCGCAAACTCTCTCTCTCTCTCTCTCTCTCTCTCTCTCTCCTGTGCTCTGTTTCCACTGTTCAAACTTCAAAATTCGAAAGTTACTGTTCACTTGGCTACGCGAGATCACTATTAACTGTTAGGTCTTTTTTAAAACGTCCTAAAAATGACGGGAGCGTTGCCCTTGGACCCCGACTTGCCGACCAAACAACGACACCCCCATGAAGGCTTATATGAAGTGGACATAAATACGCTTTGAAAACACTCTTGTAAAGTAAAGATATTTTATKATGTAAATGTTACGTTTGAGAATTTGACCATCTATTGCGTCACCGTAGTTCRTAGATAAACACTCTTTTAAAGTTAAGATATTTTTATTATGTAGATGTTTGAGAATTTGACCTATTGCGTCACCATAGATATTTTATTATTGGTCATGAAGGAGATGGGGAAAATATAAGAGTCTAGATAAGCCCCCCCCCCCCCTCCCTTTGGTTGAGTTTGTTGAGACAATAGTATCGTAAGATGAAAAAAAAGTGCTTGATACCAGCGAAACATATATTAGTTTTACCTGTACTTGTGTGTGTTGAAGTTATGTCGTAGATGAATTATTATTTTTTTTGTTTTATCCAACTTATAAACATGTGGTTTATTAAAATTTATTGCATAATAGTTCAAGCAATTGAGTCTAATCCTTACGCTTAAAGGAAATTAGAAACAGAATGTAATATCGAGACCTAGTATAGTAGTATGTACAATTATAGATTTATGGGAGATAGTCTGGGCAAGAAATGATACTCAATAGTATGGTACGTAGTGAACAACTAGTTTTACAAGAAAAAGGTTTTTCATTGAAATAAACGATGCCTTAGACCATTAGCACTAGTGGTCAAAAAAATTTCATTAACCATCTCTCTCCTACTTTCTCTCTCTTCCCACCTAATTTTTCCTCATCTACAACTTTTTCACCACACCAATGGTTAAAAAAAAAAACTCTCCTCAAAAATCTCTCCCCTACTATTCCCTCTACCCCATCATAATACACATCATCTATTATAGAGATTAATGATTGAATTTTATGATTTTTGAAGTGTGTCAAAAAACCCCAAAATGAATGTCTATTTATAGAGAAAAGTTATGATCATTGGTGACTTTATTTTTTTATTTTTACTAAATAACCGTTAGAAACTTGTTGGAATAGATTTGACTAAAAAATCTTCATTGTTCATAACTAGGGCCACGTGAACAATAAAATTGATGAAAAATTTCATTGTTCATAACTGGCCCACATAGACACTGTATCAGACAGAAATCCTACAATCTGAGGATTGGTGGGGAAGCCCGTGGGGAAGAATATCGCTCCTCACTGTGGGAGCAATTTGGATTTTTGAAAAAAATATGTACATGAGGATGATTTTCCCCACTAGTGTCATACTCTATTCTTTACATTTCTTTTGTAATCTTAGTTTCAACTTCCACATCGTACTATGCATTTAGTCTTAATATAGACAAATATTAAAGAATCAAGTGTATTGGTAATTTGGTTAGGACTATCAGTTCAAAACAATCAAAGCCTCGCGCCATTGTCATCCAAAACAATGTAAGAAATGGTGGATAAAGCCATTTTATTCTCATTCCCATCTAATTTCTCATCCGATTTAAGATCCTCTAGTGTGTTGAGTTTGTATTTCGCCACACATTTTAAATCAGTGGCTCAAATTCGGTTGGGGAAATTTTTGAGATTTGAATAGAGAATATCTGCCAATTATTATTCTCATCAATGTTGAAACACCAAATTTACCATCTAAAGTTTTGCACAACCTTAAGGACGCTAACCCGTATTCCCATATACAAATATGAGAATTACCCCATTGACTTCCTTTGCAGTTCCCACACTTAGTGCAATTCCCTCATACTAAATGCTGTGGTCTATTCCGGACCTGTTCTCGAAGAGAGGTAATAATGGCGAGCCATATGTCTATCACAGGTGTGTACGTATACATAATTCTTGGACCTCGTATACCTATGTCTGAATGAAATAGTAAAGTGTCAACTCGATAATTTAGGAAAATTTACTTTAGTTTAGTCTGAAAGGAAGTGCTCAATATCAATAATCCGACACAAATAATGGAGGTAATAATGAAAGAGTTCGATTATACATATCATAACATATGAATGCTTGTCTAGAGGTATACATGGTATTAGAAATATATAGACGTTGAGGGTGGCATTAAAAAAGAGGAAAAGAAAGTGAAGAGTATGATCGATCCAAATAAGATAATAACATACACTGGTTTGAAAAAAAAGGATGAAGATGAGATGGAATCCTGTCTTATCTGATTGGCTCCTTATCTATCCACGATTATATGATACTTCCCTAATTTCAACTGATCCCACTGGCACCTCTCATCTTTCTCCTTTTGATCTCTCAACCCAACCAATCACCAAACCAGCTCATAAATTCATCACTCGAAAAAACAACACTAGTCTTCCAACTAAACAAATACATACTACCCATAACAGTGCTAGTTCACTTAGAAAGGAGTAAAGTAGAGAGCAGCATAATTCATAAAAATGGCAGCAGCATCTGCTACAGCAAGTAAAATGGATTGACATCACCATTTCTTGTCAGGTGGAGAACAGCCAGTCTTTGTTTGGAGCTGCTGTCAACAACAAAGTTGTCATTGCTGGTGGCGCTGCGACAACAACTAGGAGGCGATTTGTGGCGGCTGCTGCTGCTCCCAAGAAGTCTTGGATTCCTGCTGTTAAAGTGGGTGCAACCTGTGATCCTGAGTGCTTGATGGATCGTAAGTTTTTCTTTTCCCGCCCTTGATCATCAGTTTACGTACTCTATGTTTGGAAATTAGTAGTCTTTGTGTGTGTGTTAATGGGCCGAGCCGACCTGAGTCTTAGGAGAGCAGACAGTAAACTCTCAAGAGATTTCTAGGCTCTAGTGAGTGTTTCTTGCCTTAGTACATGTGTCCTAACTCCTAACAGGTTCATTACTGATTATCTGACGTGAAAGTTAGACACAATATGTGTGAGGCACGAACTTAATACAGAAGAAGATTATTGACATCAATAAACTAAATGTGGAGATGTGTATTCTTTTATTTTATGCAAGGATGGTTGCATTTTTTTTATAAAAAAAATAGAATTTAGGTGTACAATGCCAATTAATTTCATAATTGTGTGCTTAAACAACAGCCTCCCAGGAGACTATGGATTCGACCACTAGGACTAGGGAAGGACCAGCATTCCTGAAGTGGTACGGGAGCAGAGCTAATCCACGGCGATGGGCAATGCTAGCAGTTGTCGGGATCTTCGTAGGGCAAGCATGGAGTGGCATCCCATGGTTCGAGGCTGGTGCTGACCCGGGAGCAGTGGCTCATTCTCATTGGTACATTGCTTGGCACCCAGCTTTTGCTTATGGGTTGGGTTGAGAGCAAAGATGGGTCGATTTCTTCAACCCAGATTCGCAGTCTGTGGAATGGGCAACCCCATGGTCAAAAACAGCTGAGAACTTCAGCAATTCAACTGGGGAACAGGGTTACCCTGGTGGCAAGTTTTTCGACCCGTTGGGCTTAGCCGGAACCATCAGCAATGGTGTTTACATTCCGGACACCGAGAAGCTGGAGAGACTGAAGTTGGCTGAGATTAAGCATGCTAGAATTGCTATGTTAGCTATGCTCACTTTCTACTTTGAAGCTGGACAAGGGAAAACTCCCCTTGGAGCATTAGGCTTGTAAGCAACAGTGCTTGATTCCTTTTAATTGAGAAATTGATCGCTGCTGTAATTAAAAATTAGTGASTCTAAATTGGAAACTAAGTAGTAWAAACCAAGTTTGCTCTCTAGTAAAGGTGGGATTTCATTCTAGGACATTTTCTTTGTTACTCAGCCAAACATGTTCATAATCATGCTATTTGATCTAGGATTTATCAAAAGGCGAGCAAACTTGACATGCTTATTTGAACAAAGATATCTTTCATAAAAAAAAAAAAAAAAAAACCCCTCAAAGATCGGCTGTGTTGGCAAAGCAGAAAATTTCCAAACACATCTGTAATTCGAATATTAAGTAGCTAAGGGAGACACTGCAGAAGGTCCCGTTCAAGATGTTCTCCTTTGAAATCACATTTGTAATGGGAATACTAAGTAGGCTAAAGGAAACCCTGCAGAGCTAAACTACAGAAAATAATAAACCTGCTGAAGTCGAGGCTGTGGCCGGATATGATGCAATTGGACTCTTCACCATTTTGTCGTAAAATGCAGCAGAATATTCGGGAAATAGGAAGTGTTTTAAAGGGAGATATATTGATAGATTATGAATATGTTTTCCATTCTACAGCCAAAATTGCTATTTTAAATATACAATCCATTCTCGAGGTTGTCACCACCCAGAAGTTCAAACACTGGGCACTTAGTTGATCATAGACTTTGTCCTATGTATGATCCAACGTCACTAATAAAAWTAGCAAACTAATGGTTTTATTAGTGACATAGCACAAAGTCACTAATAAAACCGTAATATGTGAGCTAGACCTATGCTAAAACATGGTAGACTGTTGACAGAAACTCAGTTGATTGCGACAGAGCACACATCAAGCAGGTTTTCTGAGCATTTCAGGCTACACATAATTCCTGCAAAACACAAGCCAACAACAGTCTTAGCAAATTAGAAACAAAACTAAATAAGAGTATACTCAGAAATGAAAATTGTTTAAAAGGACAACACCAAACTCCAGTCAATTTGCATAAAGCACAAGTTGAAGTGTCTGTATTAACTACTAAGAAAGGACAGAAATAAGCCATGATTCAACAAATTTCAGTACAATAAGGTTTTTAGTTTTGCACTCCCTCCGTAACACTTTCCAGATTTGGGTGTAACAAAAAAACTTGCAACAATTATACAACTTTTCTCATTTGGTAAATATTTAATGGCAAAATCACCATATTTTTGGGACCACTTTTGCTAATTGTTTTATTTTTTTTCTTTCCATATTATTTCCCTCTTATGTTTGGGACCACTTAACTAATTCACTACCTAATCCAATATTAGCTTATTTTGCATTGAGAGAAGTGCTAATACAACTGTTGCATTTATTCCGTTACGGAGGGAGTATGATTCAAGGAATATTCATAAGCAATGAAATGTTKGGGACCACTTCACTAATTCACTACCTAATCCAATATTAGCTTATTTTGCATTGAGAGAAGTGCTAATACAACTRTTGCATTTATTCCGTTACGGAGGGAGTATGATTCAAGGAATATTCATAAGCAATGAAATGTTTGACAAAGGTTAGATACCTTTAAAAATATAGAACTTTACACCTTTTATGAAGTTTGCACTGACTTGGATTCAAGTTTAGTCTGAATTTCATTGAGGCAAACTTGGAGAGCCTTAAATTCCTCTGTGTCCGCGAATAAACTCGCCTGCAAAGCACCAACAGGTTATTAGTTTTTCTTTTATAATACTTCCTTCTTCCTTTCTTTCTTCACTTGCATCATATATCTGGGGAACAATAATGTAGGAACTCATGAAGAGGACAACGTTAAAGAGACATTAATAAACTAGAACCATTTGACAGATTAGAGACAATGAAAATCTTTTGGCATTGATACAAATATGATGCAAATTAATTATGGGAATTGATGCATGTAAAAACAAAGAGTCATTTTCCCACTATCTATTCCTTATTTATGTCCTAGCTTTTTGCTTAAATGTTCAGGTGCCCTGCAGAAATTGATACATCAGGCTTGTTTGTGATCGTTTGTGGCTGGCTCTTTTGTGTTGTCACTTGTCAGTAGGGGTGTCCACTATTCGAACTCCAGTCCAAAGTACAAACCAATCCAATCCAAATAAGCTATTTGGATTGGACTTTTTTTTTAATTTAGATTGGATTTGGACTCAAATTTTTTAAATTTTGGATTGGATTTGGACTTAAAAATTTCAAGTCCAAAAAGTCCAATCCAATCCAAATAGTCCGAATTACTTATGGATATATATATATATATATATATATATATATATGAGTCCAAATCCAATCCAAATTAAAAAAAAAAAAATAGGGTTTTTCTACGCGGTATCCCTGCAAATACGCGTTTTCTACAATATACCCCTATTTTATTTGACCTTTCTTATTATACCCCTGAATTTTATAACCATTCTACATTATAACCTTCATGGTTAAACTTCACCACACATGGTTAAGTTTATTTATTTTTAATAAAAAACATATAATTAAAACAACCACCCACCCCACCCCTAATCCTCCCATAACCACCACCACCCACCATCATTCTACCTCACCAATGTCGTCCAGCTACCACCTCGCCACCYCTCACCACTGCCACAGCCTTGTGAACCACCAGCCCTCCCACCACCCTTGCGAACCTCCAATCGAACCCACCCATGCATTCGAACCCCCCAAAACCAAAACCCCCACCCAATCGAACCCAAATTCGCAACCCCAAATCGAAGCCAAAATCAAAAGAAAACCCTCAAATCTTAGGGTTTTGAACTTTCAAACTAAAATTAAACGAAAAAAACAATTGATTTAGGGGTTTTGCAATTAAACTATAAACGAATCAAAGCCCTAAGTTAATTTTCGAATTGGATTCGGCTTTTGAATTGATGAGGTTTGAAATTTGTGGGGTGTGCGTTTGATTGGGGATTCACGAAGGGGGTGGTGGAGTGGCGGTGGAGTGGGGCCGACGGATGGTGGAGTGGCAGTAGAGTGGGGCCGATGGCCTGGTGCAGTAGGGCCTGGGGAGTGGCCGTGGGGCAACAGTGGTCGTGGATGGGCAATGGCGRCAGGAGGATAGGTGGAGTGGGGGTGGTTGTTTTTTTTTATGTTAAGAAAATAAAAATTAACCTTAGTTTAGTTAAATAAAATCATTAAGGTTATAATGTAGAATAGTTATGTAATTCAGGGGTATAATAAGACGTGTAAAAAAAATGGGGGTATATTGTAGAAAAYGCATTTTTTCAGGRGTACCGTGTAGAAAAACCCAAAAAAGACTTAATACTAGTGTTGAAGGCCTTGCTTTATTTTGTGTTGAARWAATGAAAACTTTGCTCTATTATGTTTTATGATGAACAAGACATTTTTTTTATATTTGTGGTGTGGGTTTATGATTTGTAAAGAACTTGGTTTTTTTAAATTAATTAATTATGGTTTGTTTTATATTTTAATTAATGAATTTATGAATTTCTTAAGTGAATTTTTAAATTATTAATTTGGATTGGATTGGATTTGGATTTTGAGATTTTAATTTGGATTGGATCGGATTGGATTTTGAAAATTTTGGATTGGATTTTGACTAGAAAATGAAGGTCCAAATTTATTTCGGATTGGATTGCACTAAGCTTCAGTCGAATCCAAAGTCCGAATAGACACCCCTACTTGTCAGTTTTCAAAATCACCATGATTCTAATAGATCATAATATTTTTTTTAATTATTTATACGATATATATTGATAAAGGAAAAATAATAAAGACAAAAAACACAGTTATACCGAACAGTTTAGATTCATGCCTGCTTGACAGTGTTGCGAAGATGCATATCAGCTGCATGGAGCTCTCTGAGACTTTCAGTTKTCGATGATATCACCAAGTACATCTTACAAAGCTCTAATGATGCAAGTGMGTACTTTCTGAACCGAGCAATGTCTTTCCAAACATCTGAACCCTGGTTAGACAGAGAAACTAATCAAGCAAAGAAGTGCAATACAAAATGAGCAATAACCACCAAGAACTGAGCCCCGAATCCGGATTAGCCCTAAGGGTGAACTGGGTGGATTCACTCAAAAAAACATAGCCAACCACCAAGGCAAGAGCAAATGGAACAAAGAATCAATTTCATGCAGATGGCAAAAAAATTTGTCTCAAAACAAAATATATACTGATAGTTGATTAATGTTCTTCATGCCAATGAGTTCACATATTTGCAAAATTTTATTTGCATCTTAGGCTGTTCCATTCACATCGAATCACCATTAAAAGGCTATAATTGCCCGTAAAATTACAGAATCCAAACAGCATCAGGCTCAAGATTGACGAATTCCACAGCAAGACATAATATGTGGGCTAGGGAGCTTGCATCTGTTGTAGGATGCTCTACATCCATCATCCGCTATGTCGCCTATATGTCTTTTGCTATCTAAAACAATTCAATTCTTTGACAACATTGTGGGCCCAGTATGAGAGCTTTAAGAGGCATCGAGGAGAAATATATGTTGCAGGTAGTGTCCATATAATTCTACGTTGGTGATATGATTGAAAATTTGACATGAAAATATGTAATACAAACAGTTTAAGGAAAAGCTTTGGTTTGAGTAAACATTTATGGGGCATTTTTTCAGAAAAAAAATGTTATAACATTGAGCTATTTTACCAAATGATGGGAAATTATATAATATCTTCTTTTGATACAGAAAGGTCTAGACTTGCTTCCAAAGAAACGTATACCAATCCCTAAAAGGATATTCTCTACTTCCACACCAACAACTCAGAAAACCAATTTGAAGGACCAAACGGGCAAATGGTTGATTGATATCCAAGAACTCATCCTTCCTTTACAACACACTCTCTCAATAGGGCTGTTGTAGCATAAGTCATTTTCTTAAATAAATTGATGATTAAGCAACACCGTCCAATTTTTTAGATGCCCATTGCAGCACTCCAATTTTTGTTCTGCTGGCAAGTCAACTTCTTTGGAAAACATTCAAAAGATATGTGACAACCAAGAATTGAATATGCCCACAAAAATTTCATGTAACCAATAGATGTAGCAACCAAAAATACCCCCATTCTGTATTCAGTCAAAAGCCAATGATCATCGCGTGATTGAGAAACTTACTAGGTGTCAACCCATCACAAAGTAAAAAATCTCCAAAGCATCCCCAGCAAYGAAGACTAATTATGCAAAATAATATAATTTCATCATTTTTTACTCAATAGTCGATGCACTTTCTATTTATGGAAGTATATAATAACTTGCTACACTTCTATTTTGGGTAATAAAATTTCTATCTCTCCTCTCACATAGGTCCCCTTTTTTCTTTCTCTTTATATCTTTCCTCTCCAGAAGTTGCTTGGTGTTCACAAAATAAGAAGTGTAGTGAGTAAATAAAAACGGAGGAAGTACATAGTTGTTATGACACAAAATAAAACAAAAAAAAAAAAAAAAAAAAAAGAAAACTTTTTTTTTTGGAACCAATAGAGAAAAGGTGCAACCAATTTGTGACAATTTTATGGAGCCCATTATGCCTAGACTCAGTGGATAAAATAGTTCTAAAATCTCTATGTCTCTTGTTCACTAAGACCATCTTTTTGAAAGAAGAATCTGCTCTATAGTTCACGTGAATAACAAAATTGTATCTAGATGAACATTCTTAAGGAAATACCTGATATGATCTAACTTGTTTTAACAGGGCTTCAGAGCACATTGTATGGTCTCCTCTTATCTTATGCCACCGAGCATACAAACCCCAGACATCTCCACTTCCAACATTACGAACCACCTGCACCAGAAACATATAGTTATAATCCAAATTTCTACAGGAAAATTGAGATTAATGTGTGCACACACACACACACACACACACACACACACACACACACACACACACAAGCAATGGCAAGTTCACATGCTTACAACATAGAAGCATAAATGTATAAATAAACATACGAACAAATACAGATGCATATACAGGTACATTGCTTGGCACCCATCTTATGGGTTGGGTTGAAAACAAGAGATGGGTCGATTTCTTCAACCCAGATTCGCAGTCTGTGGAATGGGCAACCCCATGGTCAAAAACAGCTGAGAACTTCAGCAATTCAACTGGCGAACAGGGTTACACTTCTAAATGTAACAATCAGCATCTTGTGAGCAGAGACAACTATGAATGGTTAAGAGAGTAAAAACTAAGTAACCTAGGAAAGAAAGAAAAACAAAAAGGATTTCTCTTTTAGAAGTGTCTTGTTTTTTCTACTGGTACATTACCTTGCAGTTATTAGGAGTAGCCCATTCAGCAAAAGGCTTTGGATTGTCATATGATTGTTTATTAGGTGCTAAACAATTGAAGAGTGAATGGAATGAGTGTTTGGCAATCCAGAATCCCAGAGACTAATCTAAGTCCTATAAGTGGATAAAGCTGCAGGCTTGGTTTAATTCTCTCTACGAAATAGGCTTAGGTCTAAGGAGCCCTTCAGAAAATTTAATCTATTCTCCTTAATTGCATCTGGTTTAATAATTTCGTTTATAGGTTTCAGTCTTATCAAATGCTTGTTGGTTGATAATAACTTAATAAGTGTTATTTACCAGAAAAAAAAAAGGCGTTATCCTGAAACTGCCAAAAAAGAAGAAGAAGAATATCCAAAAAAAAAAAAAAAAATTGATCTCTCTCTGAAACTGCAAAGTACAAACATCTTGAAGTTTGCTCATCATTTACTATTCCGTCCAATCCTAAAAGASGGTGTCACAGCAGGGATCAAAAAATTCTCTTCTGCAGTCATCCACAAGGATAATTTCCGCCATTCACATCTACTATGCACATTGTATCCTCTTTTGTTTTTTTCTTATGCACAGAAGAGCAGTTCTATTCTTTGGCAAATTGACAGGCTTTATTTAACATATCTAGCTTTGTTATAAGTATTCTATTTTTATTTTTATTCTTTCATTTTACAAGGAATATTTAGCTTTTCCCCATGAGTTCATCACCTCCATCTTATCTTGAGGTGCTTGACTAATCAGACAAGTTGATGCCTCAGAAACTTTGCGAAGGTTAAAAAATTTATGTATGCTGGTATGAGCAACAAAGCAATATTGAGTGACCTGAAGGAATCATGAACTTTTACCATCTACAGAACATAAATGACATACATTTTAAGATGAACAACGAAGAACGAACTCAAATCAGATAATCAAAAGCACGATCAATAACCCTTTGCCTGAAGTCTGAAAAACCTTCGTAATAACACAAAGGCAAAATTGTCAACAACTACCCACTTTTTTGTCACTTATGAAAACAAATACCCGGATTTTTTTATTTAAAACAACTACCCACTTTTTGATATTTTTCGTTTACCGTAATCAACTACCTACTTTCAGGATTTCAAACTTGCTGAAGCTAACTACTGAAACATAGCTCCAATCACGTGATCTTTGAGCCTATTCATGTATTTTCTGAGATCTACAACTTTATAAGGAACTAGTCCAAAAATAGATAGATAGCTGAGAAAAGGCTAAAAAACTAAGTGTGACGAGTTTGGGTTGGTTTATGTTTTTGGCTTGTGAGGTGATTTGGAGGTGGGAAACAACAAAGTTGGGTGGTTTGCAATGGGATGCCGTTGGGTGTTTGTGGGTTAATACGTGTTGAGTGCCAAAATCCAAAAGTGAGTAGTGTTATTCGCAAAAAAAATTGAAAATATGGTAGTTGTTTTAAATAAAAAAACAATCTGAGAGTAGTGGTTTTCGAAAAATGGAAAAAAAGTGTGTAGTTATGCAATTTTTCTTAACACAAATGGGTCAAAAGAGCATTTTAATTTTAAAGTGTTGAAGCTTTCGTATAACCTACTGTATACAATCATCAAATTTACACAGTAAAAGTATGATCAATGTACTTGCATAGCATCCTTCAAAATAAATCAAATAGATCAAAATTGCATATTTTAAAATTGCAACAATCTTAACAATATATTTATTTTATAACCAAAACCACCTATAATAGAACTCTATTTTGTTCTTTGTAGGTGAGCAAATTAAGTATAACAATAAAAAATGTCATCATACCTGCTGGAGAACTTTCCCTAGAACTCCATCAAGCGTTGTTTCTCGTAAAACTGCTAACTCAGACCTGTGATCTGTATTTTGGGTAAAATCTTTATCACTGGCTTTAATGGAAGAAAATCTTTCTCTCATATTCTTGCACTTTCTTTCAAGCAAATCTCCTCATCGATCTTTATGCCTGTGAGATTCTAACACATTTGTGCAGCTTCCAATGCCTGAAAGATTAAACATAATTCTTTAAATCTGTGAAGACATTCATAAAGTAACAGTAAGTTCAATATACAGCAAAATATTGTGAAATATCCGGATGCTATAGCATATTTGTATTGTACAAGTAACTAGTGTATGTTTTCTGGCTAAATATAAAGACACAAGCACATGGAGTTAATCAAAAGCCTTCCTAACAATAAATCTCCTGAGTGACCTGTACATAGTGTTCAAGCATAGATAACACACATAAATAAAAACCCAGACATGGACACGGAAGATTAGGGCCATCAGTACTATTTTGCTGATTACTTTGTTTCAGTACTATTTACTAACATGTTAAATAAACACTCATAAACTGTATTTGTTTCAGATCCATTACTAAAACGCGGAAGTTTGATGCATGCAAAGATATTGCCCTGGAATCCATTATAAACTTACAAAACAAAAAAAAAAAAAATGTGCAGACAAATAACCTGAGCATAATTGCCAACATCGGCCGCAACTTGGCCATAATTCTCCCACATTTGCCAGCTTATTTCTCTGCAAACACCAATTAAAATTTTAAAAAAACAGATAGCACAAATGAGCAAAAAAAATCAGGGTATCTAGAGTATAAAATTAACAAACTGAATTTAGTGCTCCCTGAATGGCAATCATAGCCTCCTCATTTTTCTTTTGATCATATGCCGTTATTGAACAAATCACATCAGAAAATCAGTCAACATCGATAATCTGATAAAGAATGCAGAGAGTAGAGACATAAAGTGACTTCAAGTTCATCCTGTGCAGAGTCATGAAGCTAAACCACCTATGTTTGCTATGAGCATCATATTATACGTAAGGGTTATTATGGGTCAGTCCCGATGTGATTTGCATGGCATGTCATGCGTCACTCAGAAATTCTGAGAGAAAAAAAGTTTCAAAAATGGAAATTTCCCTTTACATAAAACGAGGCGACCCAATCGTGCAAGGACAATCAGTTTTGTTAATACTTGAATTGAGCAGCTGCTGAGAAAAATGTGCAAGAATAAATATTTGAAGATTCCGAGAAATTCATTTGGTGGAAGAATCTAGCTTAGTAAACTCTGTCCTTTGAGTTTTCAGGTTGTATCTGGTCTCAGAAGGAGTCCGTCTTCAAAAATTGTTTTGTGATCTGATATCGTACTGTGTATATTCAGCGGGAAAAAGATGGTGGCCGTTAAATAATGATGTTGTGTGGTTGGGTGGGTGTTGTTGTAGCATGACTATCTGCATTAGGCAGAAGCATGCATGGCCATCACATTCACAAGAGGAATCTATGGTAAGAAAGGTACATACACTATATGACAGTATTGTAGTGAAAATCCTGACGTAGTATAAAGAGAAAAACAGGAGAGCGTTGTTGTTAACATCTCAAAGCAACAAAGAGTGCTATACGAATCATTTCCAGAAAAAAGGCCATCTCTAAACATCAGGTTGTAGGCCGAAGCCATGCAGAGCAATTAAAAACCTTAAAGATGGATAGAACAGACAGATTGGATTTACTGGACGAGGAGTTTGACTGATACAGACACATCCACAGCTTGTTTTTTAAATCAGCTACAGTCTGAATGGCAAACAGGTGGCCCAGGAGGGAGGGGCGATCGACTAATACTAAGGTTCTCTAGGGATATTCAGGCGAAGAAGTTCTCAGCACGTAAAAAGTGAATCGCTGTGCGCTGCTTAACAACATGTATTCCATTTAAAAACATAAATATAGAACCTTTGGAATCACAATCTCCTTGAACACTTAAAAATATCAAACACAATTGGCTAGTCTCATTCCAAAAAGTCAGTAGTGATAGTAGAATGTGGCTTATGAATTCTAAATTAGTAAGGAATCTTTTAGGCTTTAGCCTAAATTGATGGTGGTCTCTTTGAGCCCTTTAATTGTAATGGAGTTTGGCGATACTTTAATTTAAAAAAAATAAAAAACTTACCAAAAGAGAAGTGTATGATTTCGTAATGTTAAGTAAAGAACATCAGTTTGAACAGGATTTAATAATGAATGAATAGGTTTAAAGCTCAACCGACGTTTTTTCAGCATGTAGCCATATACATGATAGTCTGAACCTCCTTGATAATATGTATCTTGATCCATTTTAGTTTTATAGCTACGGTATTTTATAGAAATATTATTAGCGAGAACAGTACATACTAGATGAATAGAACAACGACAAGCAATATTTCCATACCTCTCCATTATTTCAGGACGAAATTTACAGCCTACGAGTATAAATCCTTCAATGATCCTTGCGTGATTACCCTTTGCCTGCATGTGTATTTCAACAGAACTCATCAAATTCAGAGAGGCAGAATACGATTATCAAGTCAGGCCAGTTCACAAAAGTTCCCTTCGTGCACATAATCAATAGCCGATAGCTCATTAAATTATACCTTCATATGCTAGCGTCTCGCAATAGCAAAGCCAAACCATCAGGTAATAAAGGAATTCAATAGCCATGTGCAGACTCCTATCACAAAATTATGCCATATAAAAACTGAAAGGAGACATGAAGCTTGACTATTGTCATATCAGATAAACATAGACGATATGTAAACTATACCTAGCACTTTAACCCTCATAACTTCTCTATGTATGCACTTACGACAATAGATCCTTGCATATATCAGCAGACATAAAGTAAATAAAAGCACACTATAGTTTGGCAAATATACTAATAAAATAATCTAACACAATGTACAAGCAGAGAGATTAGCACAGATTTGCTAAAGTACCTAGCCTTGCAAGACCTTAATCATTTGAAAGCCCCGAGAGCTTTTTCGTTTACAGGATTTCACATTTTGAACATTCACCCAATGGAGCAACCTTCAAAAGAAAAATGGTAAGAAGAACAATGTGTAGCACACAGTGATCATAATCAGAATTACTATAAAAGTCATACAATTATTGTCATATATACAGAATACATTATTTTATCTTGTAATGACTGTCATTAAAGTAGACACTAATCTTATTGAGATCACAAAGCCAAGTAAGAGATATAACTGTTTGTTTTGGTTCAGAAAAGTCATGACGGAAAAATTAGAAAAACGGACATCATAGACTTCTTTTATCTAATCCATAGAGAAAACCGTATTACAAATGCCATGTGCCAACCAAGATTATCGCCGCTTACATAAGTACCCATGCCATATTAATATTTGCAATATACAGATAAATTTGTTATTATCTATACTGCTTACAAGCATTTTACGGGTCGATACTTATAGCTATCAAATCAAAACCTTAATCTCAAAGGAAGTTGGTTGGCTACATGAGCCAAAATTATTCCAGGATTAATGCTCAAAAGATCCTCCTCCTCCGGATGCCCTACGAGTCGGCAAATACGCTTCATTCTCAAGCAAAAAAGCTGATAATTCATCGACTTATAGTTTAACAATAAATCTTTAGTGAATTATTAATAAAATTTCTAAGTGCGCACGCGTGTAGCATTTGCTGCTGCTACAGACAGTATCCCCATCATGTGTATTAGTCATATGGCAAGCCACAGAAGTAACATTATTATTCATCCTTTCTCTTGTTAACAATTCATTAGAAATACATAGTTGAAAATTTACTGCTTATCCTCATAATCAAGATACTTCAAATAGCTTGCTATGACTCGTTAAATTAGTTGAATTTAACAATTGTGTGAATTCATTCTATTCTAGTAAATCTCACCTTTTTGTATTATCCAATTATTGAGTTCTCCTAACACATTTATTTCCTTCTTGAACTAGTTGTTCCCACCCCTTTAGAAGTGCCCTTCAATACACTTGTTATGTTATGGCTTTAAGACCTAATATGCCTTTGTTAGTTTTTGAATTAATGTCCTAGTGTCTAAGGGTATTAGGAGATCATCCTACTGTAACCTGGTTAATCTATTGACAAACTCTCCACGCCATGCTACCAACTTCCCCACAAATAGTTTTATAAATTAAATAATCCACAAAACTTTTCATCCAAAATATGAGATCACGTTAGGTTCATAGATCAAAATAATCAACGGTATTCATTCAAAAATAACAACTCCATGAGCATTATACAACCACCAAGTATAAAACTTTAAACTAAACCACATATTGTCTCTGCACATAGCATCCTAAACCCATGTCGTGTTACTATTGTTTAGTCATGCCTGGTACGTAATATATTGAAGGGTTGCATAAAAGTTCAAACGTAAGAAGTATATAAATTGTTGTTGAAGTGATTTTGTATTGATTTTAGGTTGATTTTATGATGATATTTGTTATTGATAAGGAAAAGAAGAGGTGGGGGTTGATAATATGTAATCGCGAAAATTGAGGAGCAACTTTTACTCCTTATTTGTGTATGTTGTAACTTGATTTAATCCTCATATTGAATTTCGTATATAATTTTCCCCCTGTATATTCCTCCTTTTTCCCCAACGAACAACCTCTTTATTCCTCCTCAACGCCCAGCTTCATGCCCCGCTTGATTACACCTTCTATATTTACCTTACTTGTTAGAGTTTGACTTTGTTTTTAGTTACCCTCTTAATAGGCGATTTCTTCCACATCCCAAGCGTTTGGCCAAGTAGTGGTAGCTTAGTGCTAATGTTATAGTGCTAAACACAAAATGAAACCAAGATTGAGATATAGAGACTGCACTTAGAGAGCCGGCCAAACATGTGCTTGCGTTCTTATTTCATATCCCATTGAAACTCAAACCTAAGCATCACAAACAATTCATTAGCTTATCTAGGCTCGTGTATTGATACTTATCACAATCTAAACAACCACCGTTACATATGCTCTGAACTTATTTACATTCCTTTTTCATTACCTTTCTTAATCACGAAAACCTATCTTAAAAATAGAATTTTAAGGGTTAAGATGTTAAAAATAGTGTTTTACTCCCTATGAAACGCACATTCTTGCGCAACAAATATTTTAACAGGTTTTTCAAGCAAAATAATCGGAATTGTTGTTCAGTTTGAATTTAGTGGTTTTAGGATGAGGAGAAATGAGTGGGTTTTGTTCTAATAGATAAAAGTAGTTAGTGAATATTGTTGAGGATTTTTTTTGTTTATTGGATAAGTAGTATGATTCATAACATATTTACCAAAGATAGTAAGAACGGATTGTGCAAGATTTCATTACACCCAAATATAAAAATTTTAGATTAACAAACCAAAATGCTCACATCACAAAGGATAGTTTTCTTATAAAAATATGGCTGTACTCAGATCATATTAACTGCCACCAAATTTTTCAGATTAGAAAAGTTTAGAAACATTTTTGTATACCAGAGCCTTGGATCAGAAGGATGATTCCCGCATCCGTGCCTTGATCAATTTCAACTGCTGTCTGCTTTTTTCGTCTTAATGAGAGCTGTAGCATTTCATCATGAAGTTGTTGATAGAAGGAACAGCTGCTATGTGAACGACACTGTGCTTTCACCGTGCTTGCAAGAAGTATATCTCAAATAAAGTCAATATAACTCACTCTTAATGAAACATCACACACCACAACACACACACAGCAAAATTAAGCGAATAATTGGTGTTAGTGAGAATATCTTCGATCATGACCTTGAGTAGCGAGTATTATCAAATTTATCCTTCAGAGTTTCTAGTATATTCTTTCGAAATATTCTGATAGCCTCCCCTATCATGCCGCTATATATGAGAAACTCGCCATACTCCTCTACCAAAGATAAATCAAAGGACGACAAATATATCAAACCAGTTGTAGAATCATGTATAACTAAAGATTATGTGGTTATAGACATTGATAGAAAGAAGTAAGAAGTAGAATTAGTTCATATTTAATAAGGGAAGAACAAGTAATAGAAACTATGGT
>SNQN01000876.1:44410-77229 GCA_008642245.1 Bassia scoparia | reverse complement strand
CGTATTTACCAGGGGGTTGGTTGCCCCTGTTTAAGTTATAAACCTTCTGAGGCCATGTAACTTTCCAGTCACCAGGCCAGCTTTATTAAAGAGCGGTTTTATTTCATGGTAGTTCATTTCAAAACTTTGCGCCACTGTATGAATACACACGCAAATAAAATGGGCGGTTTATTGATGGCGTGCTGGATGTGACGTTTACTTCCCCATATTTAGCGTAGTCACCTCCACAGTTCCCCTTTATTTACTTCTTCCAAACTTTCAACCATTTTCCAAAAAAAGTACAAAAGGAAACCAAAATCAAAAACTCTCTGACCTTTCGAAGCATTCCCAGAGCAACAGAGTTTCGACACCCTTTCCTGGTAATTGCAACTTCCTGTTGCGTGACAAGCTCGTCTTGGGCGTTTACCTTCCTGTTCTTAACTAAGCAGCATTGTCTCAGTCTCCACTTAACAGGGTAATTTCTCTTCCCC
Organism: Bassia scoparia; assembly: GCA_008642245.1. NCBI lineage: Eukaryota > Viridiplantae > Streptophyta > Magnoliopsida > Caryophyllales > Amaranthaceae > Bassia > Bassia scoparia. The sequence goes on along the minus strand of SNQN01000876.1, from coordinate 76,759 downwards.
TTCTTTGGCTTAATTCAACATGCATGCATTTCCCGTTGAAGCTTCCCCGGTTTGTGTCTAGATAGTTTTAATTTTGTTTTGTTTTCCTTTTTGCATTCTTTGGGTTTGTGGTTGGAATAAATTAGAATTCAAGAGGAAAACAGTGATCTCAAAAATAACATCCAAGGGTTTCAATTGCCCTTAACCGACGAAGAGGCCCAGCGAACTCACACCATGATGAGACGTCAGGGGTCAATCGTAGGAGTGTGACCTCCAACCTAGCCTTTCAGAGCCTGGCATCAGCCAGCCCCAAGTAGCAGTACTCCGCTCTACCACCAGGGGACTGGAACAATAAGTGGTTCCAGCATCCCTCGTAGGCCTTCAGGATTGCAGGTTTGAGTGGGCTTTCTAAACGGCTAAAGGAGGAGGTGGACAGGTGCATGCCGCATTGGTCCAAGAAAGACGAACAGGCTGGGACTTCTGAGGATAGGTGGTCCAGGGTCGTGATAAGCCCCCAAGGACGAGAGGGGAACTTCAGGGCTACCAGATATCGGACCCTGACAACCACCATGGACATCCGTCAGGTGGGCTGATGTTAAGGATTAAATGATGGCCCTGTTAACTTGCCTTGACCCTGATTTTCTTCAAGGGCTTACGCAAAAAGATTTGACATCCAGGGCTGGGAATTGATGGGCTTTGGCTCCAGCTATGGTACGGTTCCGAGGTCCCAATCTCAGACAGGCCATCACCACCGAGACTTCAGGATTCCCATTTTATATGCCCACCTAGGTAATTAGGTGTTAGGTTCTTTACACCCCGTTCAGTGAATTGCTCGAAATGTGGGCATAAGCTGTCCCAACTAGCTCCCTAGGTGCCGTGCAGAGAATTATAAGTTTCTCGGGTCTGCACGTTTTGGAGTTGGAGATGTCAACCAGGGTATTCAGACTCTGTTATTCTGGTTCGAAGCATCAGGGAACTCAGTCAAGACTGCTGGTATTCCCTCGGAGTTGGAAAGGTGCCACTGATACCCTATGCAACCATCCTATCCCTTGGTTGGTTGAAGAAGGGACACATCAATGGCTGTGGTGAGGGTTCCCTTTACACGAGAAGCACCCTTTACCTGTGTACCAGGCCATGAACTGAGTTCACCAGAACAAGGCTCTTGAGAGAAGGCCCCCCCAGCTGCCTTACTACTAAAGGAGAAGGCCACCTCGATGGTTTTCAAGCTTTTGGGCAGGTCAAAGGGTAGAGCCCCACCCCAAAACCCATCTGTAAACCTCACTTTGACCGCTGAAGGTGGAGCTTACTTGGCAGCTGAGGTAAGCAGAAGTGTGTCCAGGAATAAGCGTCCATGTTGTACTGAAGTCTTGGTAAACCCTTCACTTTTTTTCTCCTTTGCACATTTTACATTTTTTACAAACTGATTTTTCTGAATAGCACAACCATGTTCTTTTGTGTCTTGTGCAGTGAAGCTCTCGGAAATATTGAACTGGTCAGTTCTGAACTGAAAGAGGGACTCCATCTGGAGCATTCCATCTTTATCCTTGAGTCTGGTGTCTTGAGGGATCAAATTGTGACCCTTGAAACCGTGATTGACGAGGAGGTATTGGCCAATCTGGGAGGTGAGAAGCTATTGATCCCTGGACTCAGAAACTTGACCAACCACAGTTACATGTCTAGCGAGTTACTTGCAGGAAGCGTGGCCAGACCAATCCCAAGCTGCTGGTGCCTCACAGGGGCATCAGAGGGAGAGAGCACAAAGGCTGACACTTCCAGCACTCCCCAGATGAGAGAGGACCAGAGCTCCAACTCCCACTGGGAGTGGAGGGAGTCTTCATCTGGCCTGCCTTCAGATCTACCAGGAGCATGCTCAGATGGCCTGACTTTGTGGCTCTTCGAAGTTACCATCGCTCCACCACCTTGGGAAGATGCCCCCTCTCCCATTGATAAGGGGCGGGATTTCCACAGGGTTGTGTCTATGGTTGGACCAGCTGGTCGTGTCAAGGCTTAGATGTTTTGTCAGTCCTCCCAGTCAAGGGGATCCCTCTGGAACAAAAGAGGAAGGGTTGTGAGGATTGGTCTGCGACAGTGACGAGGAAAGAAGAGCGCCAAGAAAAGAAGACACAGGAAGAACAAGCCCCCCTACATGTGCCACTGAAACCAAATGGCGAATGGAGTTTCAGCTGTGGTGACTACAAGGATCCAGTCTGACTGTATCCCTTCCTTCCCGAGCTCATCTCTCATCTGGTCAGGCAGCCATGAGCCTCCCTTCCTGCCGACCTCAGTTTTCCTTCAACTTCAACTCCTTTACAGCTCTACTACTTCAAACATCAGCAGCGAGCAACAACTATTACAGCAAAACAACAAACAATTCCCTCAGCAAACAACAACAACCGTTCCTTCAAGCAACAACAACCAACAGCAGCACAACAGCACCAGCAGCAACAGCAACTACTTCTAACTTCAACAACATGTCCACCATACCAGCCTCACCTTCATCTGGCCTCATTATGGGTGGTGGCCCTGGTTCCTCACTGCCAGTTAAATCTACCTTTTTGGGAGGCCAGACGTATCCATCTGAGAAAGGCTAAAAACTAAGTTTGACGAGGTTTGGGTTGAGTTGTTATGTGGCTGTGGTGAATTTGGAGGTGGGAAACAACAAAGTTGGGTGGTTTGCAATTGGGATGCCGCGTTGGGGTGGTTTGTGTGGTTAAATACGTGTTGTAGTGCACAAAATCCAAAAGTGGTAGTGATTCGCAAAAAAAATTGAAAATATGGGTAGTTGTTTTAAATAAAAAAACAATCTGAGTAGTGGTTTTCGAAAGTGGAAAAAAAGTGTGTAGTTATTGGCAATTTTTCTTAACACAAATGGGTCAAAAGAGCATTTTAAATTTTAAAGTGTTGAAGCTTTCGTAAACCTACTGTATACAATCATCAAATTTACACAGTAAAAGTATGATCAATGTACTTGCATAGCATCCTTCAAAATAAATCAAATAGATCAAAATTGCATATTTTAAAAATTGCAACAATCTTAACAATATATTTATTTGATAACCAAAACMACCTATAATAGAACTCTTATTTTGTTCTTTTGTAGGGTGAGCAAATTAAGTAATAACAAAATTGTCATCATACCTGCTGGAGAACTTTCCCTAGCAACTCCATCAAGCGTTGTGTTTCTCGTGAAACTGCTAACTCAGAGCCTGTATCTGTATTTTGGGTAAAATCTTTATCACTGGCTTTAATGGAAGAAAATCTTTCCTCTAATTCTTGCACTATTCTTTCAAGCAAATCTCCATCGTATCTTTTATTGCCTGTGAGATCTAACACCATTTGTGCAGCTTCCAATGCCTGAAAGATTAAACATAATTCTTTAAATCTGTGAAGACATTCATAAGTAACAGTAAGTTCAATATACAGCAAAATATTGGTGAAATATCCGGATGCTATAGCATATTTGTATGTACAAGTAACTAGTGTATGTTTGTTCTGTAAATATAAAGACACAAGCACATGGAGGAGTTAATCAAAAGCCTTCCTAACGCAACTAAATCTCCTGATGACCTGTACATAGTTTCAAGCATAGATAACACACATAAATAATAAAACCCAGCATAGCAGGCACGGAGGATTCGGCCATCAGTACATTCTTTGCTCGTTACTTGTTTTCCAGTCCTATTACTTAAATGTTTTAATAACTCGAAAACTGTATTGTTCTAGCATCAATTACTCAACGGCCGAGTTTGATGATCAAAAATATAATTGCCTGGATCCATTATAACTTACAAACCAAAAATAAATAATAATGTAGAGCATAACTGGCAATATTGCCAACATCGGGCCGCTACTTGGCCATAATTCTCCCCATTGCCAGATTTTTTCTGCCACAATTAAATTTAAAAAAGCAATACACAATGAGCAAAAAAAATCAGGTGTATCTAGAGAATTAGTAATCAAATGATTTAGTGCTCCTGTGCAATCATGCTCCTCATCTTTCTTTTTATTCATATGCGTGATTGATCAAATACAATCAGAACATTCAGTAACACGAACAATAACTGTTTACAGTAGATGCATGAAGTTAGTGGACATAATGTACTTTCAATTTCCATCCTAGGTTGGCATAGTCCATGAAGTAAACCCTATGTTTTAGCTGATGAATCCAATATTATGTAGTTCCTTGGTAAGTGCATTTTCTATGGTCAGTCCTGCGAGTGTTTGTCTATGGCATGGATGAAAGTCTCTCTCATGAATTTAGAAAGAAATCAAAGAGTCAAAAACTGAAGAATTTTCCTCTACATAAAACTCGAGATTGACCATGTTCTAGGACAATCTAGTTATTGTTTTAACTACTTGAATTAGTGTGAGCAGCTGGCATGAGATAATGGTGCTAGAAATAAAATATTTGAATTCCAGGCAATGTAGTCATTTGGCTGAAGAATGCACTCAGAAACTCTGTCTTTTTGAGTTTTATTTACTGTCCAGAGAATGTCTCTCAATTTTTGTATCGTGATTCGGAACTTGATATCATCAGGGAAAAAATGTGGCTTGGCTCAGATGATAATGATGGTAATACAGCTGCATTAGGCTAAGCATGGCCCATACAATCAAGCAAGGTACTAGGTAAGAAAGGTGATAGCTTATACAGTATGAAGTATTGGAGGAAATCACGTATTAAAGAAAAACAGGAAGCTGTTATATCACTCAAAGCAACATAAAAGTCGCTATGACATCATTTTTCAGAGAAAAAGCATCTCTACAACAGCAGTATGTAGGCGCAAGCCATTGCAGACAATTTTAAAACCAAATTAAACATATAATGTGGAATTACCTGAGGTATCAGCATTGTTTGACTGAGTCAACACATTCACACTTTTTTTAAATGCAGCTACATGTCGTAATTGGCAACGCTGGCCAAGTGGAGGGGAAGTGCATCCATAATACTAAAGTTCTCTGGAACTCGGCCGAAGAAGCTTCCTAGCACTAAAGAAGATAATCTGTTGCCTCTGCTTAACAACAATTATTCATAAAAGCAATAATGAACTCTTTGATCACATTACCTTGAACACTTAAAAAATATCAAGACACACTTGGCTGTAGTCGTCATTCCGAGTCTAGTGATAGTAGATGCTTATGATTAATGTATAGGCATCTTTAGGCTGTTAGCACTATGTTGGTTTCTTTGAGCCTTTAGATTATGGATATTTGATCCTATTAAAAAAATAAACACAAAAAAGAAGGATGAATTATCGTTAATGTTAAAGACAGTCGTTTTGACAGCGATTAATAGAATGTGAATAGGTTTAATAGCTCAACCGACGTTTCTTCACGTTTACGTAACTATAGGACTTATCTCATAAATACTGTATTGGCCATTTTTTGCTAACCTGGGTTAATTTTAGCATTAAATATCTATAAGCAGTTAAACTAACTAGAACAATTGAACAATCAGCACAAGAATATTTCCAAATCCTCTCCATTCAGATCAGAGTTTTAACGCACGGTAGACCTTCGAAGCCTTGTGATATCCCTGCTGAATTTATTCAACAGAATCATCAATTCAGAGAGGAGAATATACAAATTCCAGCCGTCAACAATAATTTCCTTGGCTACATAATCGATAGCCGAGCTCATTTAAAATTGTACGTTCAAATGCAGCCCCCAGGCTCCACAGAGCAACCACCTCAGATATAAATAATTCATATCCATGCAGCTCCTACACAAATTACCATTTAAAAAACTGAAGGAACATTAAGCCTGCTTGTCATATCGATAATCACAATGTAAAAACTACCATCGCGCACTTTAACCTCTCTAATCTTCTCTATTGTATGACATACGAGCTAGAATCTCTAGTCTATATAAGCGCAGACATAGAAGTAATGAAACACACCTAGGGTTGGCAATATCTAGCTAATTAAAAAATTAACACAACAGATGTTACAACTGCAGAGAATTACTATATGATTTGCTAAAGTACCTTAGCTCTTGCAGACCTATCATTTGAAACCTCCAGAGCTTTTTCGTAGCAGGATTCATCATTTGTAACATCACCCAAGGAGCACCTTTCAAAGAGAAAAGGTAAGAAACAATTGTATCACACAGTGATTCATAACAGAATTACCATAAAAATCAACAATTATTCATATAACGAAAATAATTACTTGTAAATATGCTGCAGTAAAGGTAGACACTAAGCTTTATTGAATCACAAACTCAAAAAGAAAACTTTTTTTGGCAGAACAAGCATACTGGAAAATTGAACAAACGGCATCAAACTCTTTATCTATCCAAAGAAAACCGATTACAAAGTGCCATGCCAACCAAATTTTATCTGCTCTGCTACAAATAATCCCCATAGTCCATTATCTAAATTCAATATACAGATAAAATTAGTACTACCATACAAGCATTACGCATACTTAAGCAATCAATCAAAACCTTAATCCAAAAATTGGGTTGGCTACATGTACCAAAAATTATTCCAGGAAATCTCAAAGATCCTCCTCCTCCATTCCCTACGATCAAATACCTCATTCTCAAGCAAAACTTGAAATTCACATATATTTAACAATAAAACTTTAAATTATTAAAAAAATTCTGAAATGTGCTGCACTGCTGCTTAGCATGCTCTGCTACAGACAATCCCCATCATGGTGTATTATCCAATGTCAAGCCACAAAGAACATTAGCTATCACCTTCTCGTTAACAATGTCATAGAAATTACATAGTTGAAATACTAGCTTTATCCATCATAATCAAGATACTTCAAATGAGCTATTAGTGACATGTTACATTAGTTGATACAATTTGTGGAATTTCATGTCTTCTAGTAATCTCACCATTACCAAATGACCCAACACATTATTTTCCTTCTTGAACATGCCCACCCCTTATAAGGCCCTTCAAACACGATGGCAAGACCAAGACCTGTTAGTTTTTTTAATTAATGCCTWGCTTCAAGATAAATCATCCCTACTTAACCTGGGAAGATTGACAAAAACCTCCACGCCATGCACCAACTCCACCCACCAAATAGGTTTTATAAATTAAATAATCCACAAAACTTTTTCATCCAAAATATGAACACTAGGTTAAGAACAAATAACAACGGATTCTATCAGAAAAACCACCCATTGAGGCATTAACAACCACCAGTTAAATTCTTTAAACAAACCACATATGTCTCTCCACATACATTCCTAAACCCATCTCGGTTAACTATTAGGTCATGCCTTGGATGACGGTAATAATTAAGGGGGTGATAAAAGTCAAACGAAGAAGAAAATTTGTGAAGTGAGGTAGTGATAAAGGAATGATGATATTTTTTATGATAAGAAAAGAGAGGTGGGAGTAATTATTACCCCAAAATGAGGGCAACTATTACCCTATGGTGGTGATGGGTAACTATTATCCTCATATGAAGGTAATAATTCCCCTATATCCTCCTTTTTCCTCCAACGAACACCCCTTTATCCTCCCCAACCCCACTTCATTCCCCTTATTAACACCTCTAATTACCTTAACTTTTAAGTTTGACTTTTATTACCCCCTTAATACATTCTCCACATCCCAAGCGTGGCCAAAAGTTGTTAGCTTAGCTAATGTTAATCTAAACACAAAATGAAACCCAGAWTAGATAAACTGCCTTAAACCGGCCAAACATGCTTCTCTATTGCATATTCCATAAACTCAAACCTGAAGCATCACAAACAATCATTGCTTCTAGGCTCTAGCAACTTAATCACAACTAAACAACCACCGGTTTGACAACTCTAACTTTTTACATTTCCTCTTTCATACCTTCTTAATCACAAAACCATCATAAAAATGAGAATTTTAAGGGAAGAAATAACATACTCCCTATGAAACGCAATTCTCGCAACAAATGATTTAACACGGTTTTCAATGCAAAATAAGGTAATTGTTGTTCAGTTTGGATATTAGTGTGTTTTAGGAGAGAGAAAAGTGGTGCTAATAGAAAAAGTATGTAGTTTAATTTATTGTTAGGGATTTTGTATAAGTAGTTATTTTATCATTAACATTTTACCAAAAATAGAAAGACATTTGTTGCAAGAATTTCATTACACCCAAATATAAAAATTGTTAAGATACAAACAAAATGCTCACATCACAAAGGATAGTTTCTTAATAAAAATGGCTGTACTCAGAGCATATTAACTGCACCAAATTGTTTCAATAGATAAGATAGAACATATACCATAGCCTTGGATCAGAAGGAGATTCCCGCATCCGTGCCTTGATCAATTCAACTGCTGCTGCTTTTTTCTCTAATAAGCTGTAGCATTCAATTGAAGTTGTTAATAGAAGGAAGCGCTAGTGAACGACACTTGTCTTCACCTTGCTTGCAGAAGTATATCAAATTAAAGTCAAAATACGTCACTCTTTAATACACACACACACACACACACACACACACAAATAAGCAAGAAGTGGTTTAGAAATTAATCTTCATCATACCAGTAGCAGTATATCAAATTATCCCAGAGTTCTAAATCTTCAAAGATTCTGAGAGCCTCCCCTATCATGCCGCTACTGATGAGAAACTCGCCATACTCCCTACAAGATAAATCAAAGACGAACAAAAATCAAACCAGTAGAATCATGAATAAAATTATTGGTTATAGACAGATAGAAAAATAAAGAAATAGAATAGTTCATATGCTAAAAGAATAACAAGAATAGAACATGGGTCATACATTTAAAAGAGAAATACGGACTACAAAATTTAATTGTTATAAAATAAACACAACTTAATTTCATCAATGAAAACTTGAGAAGATTGAAGAGACGAGATTTGTTTTGGGAAAAGATATTACATATCTTTTCATATATTTTGTTACTATCTTTTATACTTTCCTAGTTTATGTGGATTGTAATAAGGAAATTATTAGATAGATTTTTGGTATGTAATCAAGTAGGATATTTTAGGCTAGGGGAGCAAGCAAGATATCTTAGTTGATTTGAGATTCTAGGTTGGCCTATAAAAGGGGGTTTAGGCTTACTAGAAAACAAGATGGTGATGGTGTGAGAGACTCCAAAAGAAGGGAAATGAAGAAAACACCATTGAGGGGGTTGCCATAGGGTTACAAAATGTGAGGGGATTATTAGCACAAGAGGGGGTTTCTTGTCTAGATAATTATGGGGGTTCTAGACTAAAAACAAACATGGTGATAGTGGAATTCACAACCACAAAAGAGGGTGTGGTAACATGTGAGAGGAGTCACCATGAGATGGAAAATTCCTGAGAATTATTAGAGAGGGAGGAGAACCACAATAAAGTGTGGAGKTTGTATTATTGTAGAGGTCGATTATTACATTAATACAATATTTATTCTTTTGAGGGAGAGGAAATTAATATTTCCTACATAACAATTCTCTTTATTATCGTATTTTTATTGTTTGTTCTATTTTGTATTTGAGGGTGATTTCCCAAATCTTCCATGACGCGCGGGGTTTCATAACAGTAATAAAAACAAGAATAAAAGAGTAACTGTAAGATTCTGAGAGCCAGTACTTTCTGAGAACGGGTACAGCTGGGATATAAACTGCGAAACAGGAGGGAATTCTCGCTAGCACTTGAGGCAATGGTTCATACAGATCTTGAACCTGAAATATACACATGGAAAAGAATAAGAAACAACAGTGGTAATCAAGTATCCAGCTAAAAAGTAATTTTCACTTAATGCAATATTTCTATTACAACTCGGACTCAACTATTAGTGTCAAGAACGAATGTACGATTGCATATAACAGTAGTYTAATTTGACCCTAAGTGGAAATATACTAAGCTATAGATCAGGAGTATTGACATTCCATATTAATTACTAATGTTGGAAACTCAGATGAACATATGTCACAAATTTCTAGTTTTCGGGTATCTGAAATTTGACCTAAACATGTTTCTTCGAGACTTCCAATCATTATGACAGCTTAACATACAAGACAATGTGACACAAAACCAGGAGGGGGATTACCCATTATGAATGGAAGAATGACAAATGGAAGAAGTTGCATCGAAGCTGATTATAGGTCTTTAAGTAAATGTATTTCCATTTAAGGTGCACGGTGAACCACATGCCCACAAATGACCAAAACATTTTCGTAGACATAAAGGCTTTCTTAAGGACAATATAATATCACCGGAAAAGGACCAAGAGTTTTGTAATACGACATCTAAACCATAAGTACGCTATGCTACTTTGATTCGGGTACTCGTGTTTGACACGGTTATGTGTCTAAGTGTTGGACTCGGCTAAATTGTGAAATTTTCATGAATTTTAGCCCATAATGGAGTGTCAAGTGTCCATACCCATATCGGAATGTCAAGGATCCGACATGGGTACTCGAGGAAAAATGGAGAGTCCGAGTAGCATAGTATGTAACCATATAATGCCTCCAAAAACAACAYTACCCTCAATGATCAATTTGTATTCTTCAGGCCACATTATCTAAGCATAATGTCGCTGCTTTCTAAGACCACCTCGGAGATTTGACTTGAAATCATGCTTCCTTTCCAATTATTTGACTCTTGTCTATTGTGCGCTTCTTCTATGATGTAGGATTAACTATCCAACTCCTAGGGCTAAGAGTTTTTTTTACAGAGCTTATAATCAGAAATTAATCACCCCACAACTGTCTCGCTGACAAGTGACAACACTAACAAAAAGAAGTTATATCCTGCTTCTAGAGTCTAGATTCCAATATTCCCAAACTCATTCAAACCCACGAGTTTTTACTTCTCTTGGTAAACTCAATGGTATTATGAAATAAACTATTCTAGAGTCTATGTCACTTTCTATACACCATCACTGGAAAATGTAAAAGAAAAACATTTGCTCAAATCAGAACGTGGGGTTTAGGGATATATTCAATGCTGCTACAGAATGTCATTTGTCAACTCTGCATTTGAAGACCTTGCTTACATAATTAGTTGAAGGTGGTTAAAAGGAATCCAAGTGACCAACATTCTTTGTCCCTACGTTTACTACTGGCTTTGTACGAAAAATTATATATATAAAAAAAAAAATTAAAATTGAACAGATTCTTTTGCAAATCCTTACCACACCAGAGACTGCACCTTCAAGGGTGTGCTTCGGTGCCTCAGCTTCTTTTAAAACTGAAAGTAGATTTTAGTTACCATCAACAACTGCCTTTGAAGGCTCTTAGACAATAAATATTTTCTTTCCACCATATGAAGTGTATTAAGCATTAAAATGAGAAGGTCGAAGTTTAATCTTGCAGAGAATAAAATGAGTGGAACAAAGACAGGTCCGAGTTCCAAAATTCCTATTCTAAAGCTCACTATTTTCTAAATTCTTAAGTGCCAACAAAACAGTAGGTTGTTAAATCAACCATTACCATTTCAGCCAACCTCAACAAAAGACCAAATTTTAGACCATTTCTACACGAAACTTAGCACGGTAAGTAATAAATGATCCCAATTAATGCACTGAAGMAGAGACTACGTAATGTGCTACACCACAAACATTTATAAACTAAACAAAAATTAGAAACTAATTAAATGGCAACCAAGACAGCCCAYCCACAAAAGTTGATAGCTATATTCCACACGATGATAAGATTCAATAAAAAAATGCAACATACCATTTTGTCCATCATCAACAAAGCACGCTCTTTTGTCCGGCTACGAGCAGACTCCCACTTTACACGCAAGATGTTGCAAGAACGTTTGATCTGACAAAAGAATAGCAGATRATATCAATAATACTGTAGCTACACAGCTTCTAACWGAAAATGACAGTAGAAATGGAAGTAAACACTCGTTCAAAACCCCTAATGCTTTTGAATTCTGCTTTCAGCTATTTATTGATGTATCAAAAAATTAACTTCCTGTGCATTACATTTGTTTTCACTTTCCTCATTGGGTTGTTTCCTATTGATATGTGCATATTGCTTTATTCCATTTTGGGACACGCCTTTACTGTTTATTTTTGTTTGTATAAATAATTAAATCACAGTTGTGGCACTCATTTTGTCTACCACTCAACAAAAATGAAAGATGCAAACATGGAATGCCAAAGGATAAAACCATGAAAGCATAAGCAGCATGAAGCTATAACTGATTAAAAACAATAAAAATAAAAATACAAAATTGCATGAAAACTAAGTCAAACTTACAATGAAGTATGACATCTGCTGAGAATCAATAGCCTCTATGTACGGAGCCATCTCCCATCCTGAAGCCAAAAATATAGAAAAACAAAGTTTGGAAACTTGGAATTGCTATCATAATCTACTATTACATTCCTAACAGAAAGCCATTTTTCTCAAACAAATTGAATTTTTATCAAGATTTTTATTATTGTTTCAATGTAAATATTGGAAAACTTCCAAGAAAAAATTCTTTCATTTTCTAGATAAGAAAAAAAGAGTAATTATAAACTGCCTCAACAAAGTCCTCTCGTAGTAATAGAAATAATAGAACAACCAATTAGCCCACTAACTTCCTTCAAAAAATAATTTAAGAAAAAAATAGCCCACTAACTGAGCTTGCTGCATTTACTTAAAGAAAACAGAAGATATTAATAACTTTCACCAGCAGCAAACCATTATTATTTGAGTATTCTGAAAAACTGCTTGGAATTTATGTTTCAGACGCATAATGTTCTTTCAATAGAGAATGGCTGGAACACTATTCAAGAAAATTTCCTGCTAGTGTCAGATAATTCAGCCATCAAGGTAACACACGAACAGGCTTACAGCATAATAAAACACCAAAGCTTTATACTGTCAAGAGAGAAACCCCAAAAAGATCTCTGTAATCCAACACTCCTCCCCATGTTTCTTAAAGTGCTGTTAAAATACCTATGGATTTTTGGAAGTGATTCTTGCACGGGAAAACCATTACAAAAAGCGTTCATAGAGTAGCATCAGAGTAGAGCAACATCAACAATTCTATTAAATACCACCCTCTCTAAATCCAAAGACTTGCTAAAAGCCTAAAAYGCCCWTTTCCACATATGGTCTCTACCATGCCCCTTCAACAAAAATAACATAATCAGCCGCTAGACATGCTGCAAAATACTAGATTACCAAACACCAAAGTCCAAGCACCTCAAACTTGAACACCTCATTAAAAAGAAAAATAGCCATTTGGCATTGTAACTAACACGACTGGATATCACTGAAAGACATTCTAAATATACAAGCAACCAAACCTAAGTTGGCATCATAAACTAATCTGCATTTTGTCATTAATGGTGAGCCATTTAAGAGAGAAGTTAAGCAAAGGCCATTGCCTCTTTTGCTATTTCGAGACCTGAGATATTGTAATTAGATGGCCAAAGGAAGATGCATGAGGAGACTTTGCAAGATGTAAWAGAGATGGTAAAGTAACTCTGTGCATCCTTTCTTATTCAGAGTTTTTGAAAGATAGAATTCACACACAATCCACACGGCAATTTGGTAATGTAAACTATCTCAAGCAATAACTTTTGAAGATTTCAAACAAAGAAGATATTCCAAGGGAGAACGATTTCCCTCTTTAAAGCTACTCAAAAAGATTAATGCCCATCCCGATTGACTACTTGATCATGGAAAAGAACAGAGATAATAAGCCGTTGAATTGCCCTTGAGTCCTTGTACTTAAAAATGGAAGCCTAAATTCTTCAATTTAAAACCAAGGTTTATTTCTTGACTTCTAAAAGCACAAGCCCAATGGCTATCCATTACTAGTGCCAAAAGATTGACACCTTTTTTTTAATGATAAACAATATCTTTACTAAATAAAAAAAAAAAAAACATAGAGCACATGACACAAAAATACAATCAATCAATCAGAGTCTTAATTCCATAAGTGGGGTCGGCTAACATAAACCAAACGTGATTATTCTGAGAGGTCATTCACACGAATTTTCCTCCTCCATGCCCTACGATCGAGAGTCTCGTCCGCTTGTAAATCCAACAATTTCAAATCCTTTTTAACTCCCTCCCACCAAGTCATTTTCGATCTCCCTCTACCTCGTTTAAAATCTCCCTGATCCACCCTCGTCTCACATGCCCAAACCAATGTAAACGATTTTCCCTTAACTTGCTTGCAATATCTGCAACTCCAACTTTCTCACGTATAACTTCATTTCTGATTCTATCCCGCCGAGTATTCCCACACATCCATCTCAACATTCGCATCTCGGTGACCCCTACCTTTTGAATATGCTCTTTCTTTGAGGCCCAACATTCTATTGTCGAATAGCAGATTAGCAGTCCTATAGAACTGCGCCAGTGGGTTTCCTACTGCCGATCCAAGCCCGGATAAAGCAAGAGGGTTGCGGTAGGCCAGTGACACCAGCGGAAAACTATGTCACATCTTATGACATGAACCAAAATGACATAACACAAAAATACAAGTCATCAAAACTTTAATGCATTTTAAATAACATACGTAATACAATACAATATTAATGAGTACGATTACATAAACACACAATTTTTCCTTTCCTTACTTGCAGGGATCTACCATTTCGGACACATGTACATCCACATAGAAGTAAACAATTCAACATTTCTAATATGGGCAGCATGATAGGTCTATTAAGATAAATTGCACCAACAGTCCGAAGTCTCTTCACAGCAAAGTTTCATATATGTAATTTATTTGTCTTTTTAGAAAAAAAAATGAAGTCCTCTTTATAACGCGGAACTTTTAATAACAAACAAGAGGTTTTCCTAAAATGAAAAAGTAGCAATGGGTTTATGAAGGTTTGGCTACTGACTTACTGAGTCACTTCCTATGGTATCATTATGCATTGCTGTACTAATTGAGCATAGAGCTTTAGTAAAAAAATTCTGCACAACCAAAAATATAATTCACTAACATAATTTGTCAACCAACTTTAACTCAACAATGGAAGCTTACTTTGTAATTCATCTAACCGGGCACTTTTCTCTTTCAAAAGGCATTGAGCAAGAATAACTGCCTGTTGCATAGCTGTCAGTGTTCTGTCAGAAAGACAAACATGCTGGACCACGTTTGCACCATCCGTCCCATTGCTAGAACTTTCCATAAGTTTTGGAGCTATTAACACATCAGAAGCTTCACTATGAAGTGAATTCGAGTAACCAGAAGAATCTCTTTCACGAGAAGCARTTTCAATTGGAGAGTCACTAGCACTACGGACAGATCTATTTGTGACGAGAACCATCTGTGCCTTTGGCTCCACCTACATAAAGCAGTGACAACTATTTTAAGAMAGGGTAAGTGTTAAGAGTATAGACTGATGAAGCGTAACCAAACATGATGATGATAAATGAAGCTGAAAATCTGATTTGATTGATAAAGCTGAAAATATTACAAGAGCCCTAAAATATTATACAACTAAGTAGTAGAATACAAGAGAATAAACTCATCTTCATTTTTCAGCCTCCTGTACCCTTACTACTTAGCTATATTTATAAACAACTCAACCTAAGAAACTCCTAGAAAACTTTACTAACTCTTAATATCTAAATTACCAAATTTACCCTTATCCTACTAATGTCAAATCCATAACAATAAGCTCTACAGATTTAAACTGAGACTTTTCAGATATTTACCTGGTGGACTGTTCGCAAGCCAAGAGCACCTGACACAGAGAGCTCAAGCCCCACAGATAATGMTGCCGCTTCAAAATGTTGTCTGGATTCACAAGAATATTAAGATAAGCAAAATATAAGATTTAATAAGAGAGGCAGAAATCCTTCARCTTTCTTCCATAGTAATTCCTAAAACTTGCTTCATTGTCCAATCAAGAGGCAAATTAAACAAATTCGCTGAAGAGAGATATTTAGTTTGATTGTTCAGGGGAATACTACTAAACTTTGCATTAGATACCAGCTAATTGCAGCTGGTATGTAACAAAGAAATGCATTACAGCAGTTATATGGAGAAGAGGGACACTTATGATGAACTTATTTTAGTTTATCGATAAGCAAATCTTTGATATGGTAGTTTAATAAAATTCCCCTTAAAAAACACTAACATCTACAAATGCTATATTTTCTTGTCAACATTTTTGGTCACCATCATTTGGTTTTGTCTTAATTGAGAGGTTCATTTGGCTGAAGGCAAGTGCACATGCTTCATACGAAAACTCAGAAATAGCAGCACTGATATTAAGTATCTTTCTTATTTGAATTTTGTAAATTTGAAAATAGGATTGCTAATGAATATAAACATTATGTCTGAAACTTTATCTGTCATACTTAGTAAGTCTGTAAGCCAATTAACTTCATCATGACAACAATCCTCTATTATACTTCAGGACTGAAATGGCCAACTCATTATATAGCTAACTTTGGAAGGATATGATACTAAATAAAAGCTACATACAGAAATTGGAAAATAAAACCTTGCAGGGTCAACACGTCCGAAAGCATACTCAACCAATCCAGCCTCTAGATGCACCATTGACACAATGTTTAAGGCTTCTTCTTCTTCTACCAAAGAACCCCAGTAGCTTGTTACTTTTTCCACATGGCTAAAACAATTTAAACTTTCACCCATGAAGACTTGCAGCAAATCAAGCAGAGATGAACAATGTTCGTCCAAAATACGCTGCTGTACAAGGATAAGTCTAGCAAACCACCAAGTACAAGTTCCAAGCCCAGCTGCACAAATGGCTTTTTCACCATATGATAAATCTCTTATCTTTGTCAGCAAAATCTTAGCAAAAATTAGATACTGCAAAATAAAAAGGACAGCAACTTTAGGATCAAAGAAGGGTTTATTTCACCAATATCACAAGGATAAGTCAAATGAGGTCAAAAATATTTTACTCCCTTCCTCCTACTTTTTAGTATTTGCTACACCTCCCTAAAATAGAAATGTTACAATAATCGTTACGTTACTCAATATGGAATTATTCACTCACTTCCTTTTTGGAAAAAAAAAAAAAAAAAAGTTACACAACTCCCACACAACCAGACCCAGCCAAAAAAAAAAAAACAAAAAAAAAACAATAATAACGAAAACCCACAACAAACTCGCACTTTGTCTAGGTTCAATCTATTTTTAAAACAGAAGTAAATTATCCTTGGTTAAAAGTCTAATTTAGAGTTTCAAGTTAGAACACTACAAGTCTACATTACTATTCAGTTTACAACAAGATGGCTGCCAAAAGGTGGTAATACCTCGACATTTCCAGTTGATATTACAGAAACAACATTACATCATATGAAAAGACTTTAATTCTAGCGTGAAAATTTCAGAAAGTATCCTATCATAAGTATCATAATGGAACAGCTCAAGGTAAAAAGGTGTTCTCTTATTTAGAGGCAGAGGGAATGCATCAAACAAGGAACTTTGTTAGAAACATCAATCTGGATAGCTTCATTATCCCTGTTGTCCAACCATAAAATCCCATAAGAAATGCATACAAGCTCAGAACCTAATTCTTATATCACAAAATTACAAAGGATCGAATCGACTCAAAACTATATCAAGCAATCCAAGCCATAATCCCATAGATGGGTTAGCCACATGAACCAAACTACTACCTTCAGTGGTCATCCACCAAAATCCTCTTTCTCCATACTTTTCAACCAAGAGCCACTTTTAAAACTGAACAAGCCCAAATCAGATAACACTTTCAGACTTTCTTACTTCTGTTCAATTATCATTAAAATACTTTGATTACATATTAATACAACTTACAGATACATGGTAAAAATTTAATTTCAATACCATAAGAATTCTAACATTAAATCATAAAATAAGGTTTGGTTATGAAGTATAAGCATAAAGTTATGGTCAATATTCACTCAGTCCAATAGTTCAAACCCTAATATTAGATGAAGGCAACATAGCTTAAATCAGTTCATTACCCTTTTTAAAAATAGGGCTTTTTCTTTAAACATGTCATACTTTCTCCAAATCTAGCACTTATGTCTGCACCTTCCAGCACTAGTTTAATAGTTACAAGCAATCATGCAGCACTATTGGGGTTATCCTCCTGAAACATGTTCACTAGGTCATCTAGTATTGGAGCAAAAGAGCAATAAAATTATCCTTCACAAGATAAACACTCAAACCTTAACTCCAGTTATGAAAARGCTTCATTGTCTTAACAGATCGTTGAAAGATGAACAAGCGAAAAAATACAAAGCTTCTGAAGTTCCTATCACCAATTCATCTTAATTATAAAACCTATAACTCTTACATATCTTTGTACTGATAACACTAATTATATTTGGTGAAAATTGTATTCTCCCACTAGGTCTACTAAACATTAACTTAACAAAATACACCAAGCTATAAAATAATTTAGCAATGTCAAATTACCTGCAAGTAAGAGAATTTAGCAGCTAAGTCAGATCCAGCAGACATCAACTGAATTCGCGCCCATGCTTCCCATTCCTGCCCTTCCTTTACTTCCTTCCATGGCAACGGAACTACAGGTAGATCAATTACTGGACTGACAAGAAGAAAATAAATCTTTCTTCAATTCCAAAACTTTAACTTATATTTCCACAAATTGTAAAATCAAAATTCAAAAGAACAGACAACTAATGATGTAAAATCACATTATTTCTTTAATTCACAAAATGAAAAATCAAACAACAGAATTCGTAAAGTAACTTTCTTTCTTCAATTCCACATTATAGATAGACTAAACAAAATCGGAATGAAATAATTATTTAAAAAAATCACTAACTTGATCACTTTGCAAAGTTATTCTTATTCAGTATAACACTGTAACAATTGCACAAAACATTAAAGCTACTAAAACGACTGATCCCGTAAAGATTCATTGATTTCTAGTTTACCAAATTAGACTAGCGTCTTCACAAAACATACAAAAATCAAGTTACATAAAAATACTAACAAAAAAAAGTGRCCTTGATTCTTCATTTTCACAAAATTAGACTAACATTTCCTCAAAACTTAAAAATGGCTTTGGAATTGATGAGAAATGGTGTTTGACAGATTCATGCACACAGCTAAACATTCATACTATTGATTTCTCTCATTCACAGACATTTTCATTCATTCATAACTCTTGTCCGTACATCAAAGAGCACACAACAAAAGCTTATATAGAGGCGGCACATGAGGGAATTCCTAAGAGGATAGCAGGCCTCAGGCCGATGCAAACATTAGAGATGAGCTGTAATTCTACCTAACACAAACATATATTGTTGTGGGCTAAATAAAGCTGAAAAATACTGCAACCTAGTACAATCATTTAATAGCAAGACACCTACTACACAGCTAGAAATATATAGCATAATATGACTGTATTCCAACACCCCCCCCTCAAGTTGAGAGTGAAGGATGAGATTGAGCTCCCAACTTGCGAAGTAAGAGTTGGTGCTGAGAGACAAGAAAGATCTTGGTGAAAATGTCAGCTAGTTGTTGTGAGGATGGAATGTAGGTAGGAGCAATTTCATTTGTCTAATCTGACAAAGTGATAGTCAATTTCAATGTGCTTAGTCTTTTCATGATGAACTGGATTGGCTGAGATAGCAAGGGCAGCGTGGTTATCACAATAGATGGCTGTTGGATCGAGCTGCTTTATCCCTAGGTCTTTAAGTAGTTGTTTGATACTTTGATCCATAGAACCTCACATACAGTAAAGGCTAGTGATCTGTATTCTGCTTCAGCACTACTTCTAGCAACCACTGATTGTCTTTTTGACTTCCATGAGATGGGAGAATGACCTAGAAGAAGACAATAGCCAGAAGTGGATCTTCTTGTATTAGGCAACCAGCCCAATCACTATCACAATATGCTATAAGCTTGGCACTGGAGTGAGAAGCTAGCGGGATGCCTTGATGTTTGGTGCCACAAAGATCTGAGAGCTGAGGTATAGTGAATAGTAGTTGGATTGTGCATGAACTTGCTAAGAAGGTGAACTGAGTAGCTAATGTCAGGCCTGGTGATGGTTAAGTAAATAAGTTTGCCAATGAGCTTTTGATACTCACCAGGACACTCCAATGGTTCACCCAAATCTTCTGTGAGCTTCAGATGAGAATCTAGAGGGAGTTGCATTTTTCTGCATTTYYGCATGTTATACTCCATCAATAGGTCATCTATGTACTTCCTCTGAGACAGGAAAATCCCTTGCCTGGATCTATCAACTTCAATGCCCAAGAAGTATCTAAGAGATCCCATATCCTTCATGTGAAACTTTGATGAGAGGAAAGCTTTGACTTCTTTGATGACTGCTCTGCTAGTCCCTGCTATCAACATGTCATCTACATAGACTAGGATGACAGTTGTTGTGCCTTGACAATGTTTGACAAACAGATAATAGTCACACTTTGATTGCTGAAAACCACACTCTTGAAGAGCTAAGCTAAGCTTCTGGAACCATTGTCTAGGGGCTTGTTTAAGTCCATATAATGACTTGTTCAGCTTACACACTCTGTTGCTTTATTGATCCAATGAACACTCCCCCTCAAATTGGACCTGTATCCTGTGCCCAATGCCTTGATAGCCTGGAGGAAGCTTCATATAGACATGTTCATGCAAGTCACCATGCAAGAAAGCATTTTTCACATCCATTTGATCCACAATCCAGTTCTGAATAGCAGCAATTGCAAGTAAGGACCTTACAGTAGCCATCTTTGCCACATGGGCAAAGGTTTCATCATAATCTATTCCATATTTCTCTATTCCATATTTCTGCCCTGTTTCCCAACACCACAAGTCTAGCTTTGTGTCTTTCTAGGGTTTCATCAGCATTATATTTCAGTTTATACAACCATTTGCACCCAATTGCTTGTTTTCTTGGTGGAAGTGTAGTAATATGCCATGTGTTATTCTCTTCCAAGGCTTTTAATTCCTCATTCATAGCCTGAACCCATTGTTTCTCTTTAACGGTGGTTCACTTTCCTCAACACACTTAGCTAGAAAACATGTGAATTGYTCACTGACTGGTGTGTGAGTTACAGTACTTATTTTGGCTAGAGATTCCACCATGCTTGTTGTGTAAGTTTTCTACTCATTTAACCAACTTGGTGGTTTGTGCTCTCTAATGGATCTCCTGACCTCAGATGTAGTGTTTTCATTTCTAGGAGCTTCTGTTAGTGTGTCATGTTTAGGCCCATTTATCTCAATGGRTCTTTCTGGCTCATTTGGTTCACTCACAGTCATCACTTCCTCCCTTAAATCATTTTCTTCAAGCATTTCAGTGCAACTAGGTGACTTTGATATTTGTTTGACCTCTTGATCATTTGTTTGTTTCTGTGAGCTCATTTGAAGTTTGAAAGGGTATATCCCTTCATAAAACCTTACATCCTTACTCATGAACACACTACCAGTGTTTAGGTTTAATAGTTTGTAACCTTTCTTATTTAAGGCATTTCCCAAATAGACACAAGGAACCCCTCCTTCAGCAAACTTATCTTTCATTGCTAGACAACCAAAGGTCTTTAAGTCGGAATAATTAGGTAGTTTGTTGAGTAATACCTCATAGGGACTCTTCCCATGGAGCACCGGGGTTGGAAACCTGTTGGTGATGTGAACTGCTGCTTGGATGCAATCACCCCAGTATTTAACAGCCAGACCASACTGGAACCTCAGAGCTCTAGCCATTTCCAGTATATTTCTGTGCCTTCTCTCCATTCTCCCATTCTGCTGAGCTCACACAAGTTGTCTGATGCACAATTCCAAGATCAGCAAATAGAGGTTTGCAGTTTTTATCATCAAATTCAAGAGCATTGTCAGATCTGATTACCTTCACTTGGTTTCCATATTGAGTTCTTACCGTGTGCAGAAAATTCTTAATGGCTTCAAACAGCTGAATCCATATCAATCTGGTGTAATCATCCACCACAATCATGAAATATCAAGCTTGGATAAAATTCCACTTTATATCCTCCATCTCTCACAAGTCTTTGTACGGGACAMCAGGTTGTGTTTGAACTTGGGTACCGCAGCACATCTTTAAGCATCACATTATTGCTTAATGCCACCTTGCCTTTGTGAGTGATATTTGTTGTTTCACCTGTGGGCATACTTATCTTGGGTCCATTGTGCAATTTGCTAATCTCTGTTAGGTGTGCTTGATCATTCACCATATGATGAGTTGCCCCTAAGTCAATGATCCACCTCTTATATTTCTCTTCTACTGCATAATGACACTCGACCACCTGAGCATAATGGASTTCAAACATTTCATCATCTGAATCCCTTTCCAGTCTTCCATGGGGCATTGGTAGTAATTTCAACAATTGCTCCAACTGATGGGGTGTTATGTTTGCCACAGTGCTCACTGTATGGAGCTGGCTTCTTTCTCCTTTTGTGCTTGAACTGCACCAGCATATGACCTTCCTCCTCTGTTGTTCCTACCACCTATGTTACCCCTAGGTGGTGTGCCTCCTCTATGTGAGTAATATCCTCTTCCTCTKGTGTCACTACTTCCACCCCTATCAAACCAGGGTGGATAACCCACAATTGTCCGGCATATTTCTCTCATGTGACCTACTTTTCCACAAGTAGTGCAGGTAACACTCATTTGATTTGCTTTGCTCATCATTGTTGCTCCTTCCTGCTCTTCTTTGACAGGTTTGAGAATTTCTCTTTGGGATTCCTCTTGTTGGAGAATATTACATGCTTCTTCCACCATTGGTAAAGGTGATCTCATTAGGAGATTACTCCTTTGCAGACTGTAAGTCTCATCCAACCCAATCCAACCCATTCATAAGTTGGAACAATTTTTTATCTTCATTTTTCCTTTCCAGAGCATCCAAAAACTTACTTATCTCCACATTCATCGTAGAGATTGGTGGTATATCCTCCAAACTATCCAATTTAATTCAGTGAAATAATCAGTGATTGATTTACCACTCTGCTTAGTCTCATATATTTGCTTGTTAAGTTGGTATCTCCTTGCACCACTTGGTGCGTGGTACCTCTGTTGTAATATCCTCCATATTTCCTTAGCATCAGTCACATACATGATAGATTTCTTAATAGTTTCACTTACATTTTGCAGTATCAAACCTATCACCATACTATTGCATGTATCCCATGCCTCTTGCTTCCTTGTATCTCTCTTATCCCTTTTCGCAATACCAGTAAGAAACCAAAGTTTTCTTTTTGAGGCAAGAGCTATTTCCATATCACGTTTTTCCAGGGTCGATAGTTATTAGCACCAACCARTTTTCAAGGGGCTGGTGTGCTCTATAGTAGTTGATGACATAATTTCACGCTGTTTTTGTGGTGATCTTATCTCTATTTCATAGATATTATAAGCAGCCACTAAATCGAAGAAAGACTCAATCTTTGTTTGTTTATAACACACAAGCAACTAATGCAAAACAACACTTACAGTGAATTGCAAAACAAGGAACAACGAATATGCATTCAAAGTAAAACATATAAATTACAGGAGCTAAAAACAAGAGATTTGAGTATTGAGAGAACCTGGCTCTGATACCATGATGAGAAATGRTGTTTGACAGATTCATTCACACAGCTAAACATTCATACTATTGATTTCTCTCATTCTCAGACATTTTCATTCATTCATAATTCTTGTCCGTACATCAAAGAGCACACAACAAAAGCTTATATAGAGGCAGCACTTGAGGGAATCCCTAGGAGGATAGCAGGCCTCAGGCCCATGCACACATTAGAGCTGAGCTGTAATTCTACCTAACACAAACATATATTGTTGTGGGCTAAATAAAGCTGAAAAATACTGCAACCTAGTACAACCATTTAATAGCAAGACACCTACTACATAGCTAGAAATATATAGCATAATATGACTGTRTTCCAACAGGAATTGATTTGAGTACCCCTGCAAATTAGTATTAGAATTGAGATAACCACTCCTATGAACCTAACTAAGCTCGTACTTTTGACTTAAATTCAGTTCAATTCAAGTTCTTCATTCAATTGAGTTCAAGCGATTTCAGTCCAATAGAAAACCTCCTGACATTGGCACTAAACATGAAAATGAATTGAAAATGGTTAAACAACTAACCCAGTGAAGTTACACTGCAAGAAGGCGAGAAAAGCAGCAACAGCAAGYGAAGCAACGAGAACAAACTTGGAAGGCACTTCAATTTCACCACTCTYATCCAACAAATAAGACTCGACAGCTCGCTCTAACTCAGCATAGAACTGAGCAGGGTTGACTGACTCGAACGATTCGGCGAAYTGGAAAGCGGTGAGCGCTGCTTTGGAAGAGAGAGAATCGAGGTAGTGGCCGGATTCGATGAGGGTGATAATGTCGTCGATGACAGGGTGGATGGACGGCGGAGTCTGCGGCGGAGAACGGTGGTGTGCGGTGGAGGGTAAGGTGCAGCGTAGGAGGCGAAGCTCGTAGTGGCGGAGCTGCTGATGTAGTTGAGTTTCCGCCATTGAAGAGAGAGAAAGGTTTAACGGCTGTGAGGTTTTGAATGAGAGAGTCTGGAGCGAGAGAGTTTGCGGGAAGACGTGAGAAAATGTCGCAGGGAGAAAAAAAAATTGTTAAATGATGACAAATTAGTAAATTACTAGTGTAAATAATTGTAAGGATTGTTTTTTAGGATAAATACTTAGGTTTTGGAAAAAAATTTGAAAATAAAAATCTAGTTTCAGATTTATTTTACTTAAATATTTACGTTTGCAAATTCTTTAGCTGATTGGTACTTTCTGGATTTGGACGTTAACAGAGCCTTAACATGTTGGGCTGCGTGTTTTTTTTAATTTTTTCTTTCCTCCTTTCACGATTTCTCACCTCTTTTCTCTTTCTTCCATTTACTCCTCCATTTCGTCCTCTCTCTGCCATTTTGTCCTTTCTCTTTAATATCATCCACTCCTTTCAAACCTTCTTTTCTCTAAACAATAGTAGTGAAAACTTATGAATTAAGCTTTGACTCAATTGTTTGGTTATAGATACCTACATTGGGAAGTTGTTTTTTAATTGCAAAGTTTGTTAATCCATACCTAGGTTTATTTCTTTCTTCATCTTTTCGCATATTTTTCGTTTTTATTTAATTTTCTGGTTTAATTGCTAAGTTATTTATTGATTTTGCAGGTTCATTGCGAAAAATGGTTGTTAAGTGCGTATGTGGAATTCCAGCAAGGTTGTGTCGATCTTCGACAACGCTCAACCCAGGGAAGCGTTTCGGGTTTGCAAGTTCTCCAACTGGAAAGAAAAGAAGGTYGGGTGTGGTTTTTGGGAGTGGATTGACCACCAAGAAGAATGGCAGAGGCTGATCATCAATGAGAAGACGTTGGAGATTCRGTCTTTGCAGCAGCAGTTGGAGCATGTTTTGGAAGAGAATCGTACTTTGAAGAAGAATTGCAGATGCAGTTCAGTTGTCGAGGAAGGTGGTGGTAGAGGCCAGCAGTGGGGTGTTGTAAATGTCTTTGTTAAAGGGGGTGTTGCCTTCTTTCTTTTTCTCTTGTTAGCTTATGTTGTGATGGTCATTATCAATTAGGGTGGTGGTCTATGTTGGAAGTTGTAGGTGATGGAATTAGTTAGTTTGTTGGAAGTCCCACTTTAGTTATGAATTAGTTGGTTAGGTTCTTAAATTGGCCGATTGGTGATGAAATTGCTAGATTTTAGTACTTGTTTTGCTTGTTTGTCTCTGAAATGATGTATTTTGCAACTGACTTCAATTAAATGAAAAGAGACTTTGGCCATTGCAATATATCTCAAGTTTTAATCTCACATTTCATTCAATCAATTTTGGTACATGAAAATCAAACATTGTTCAAATTGCATACTGAAATAGTTGATTAAGTTAATTACTACATTGTCATATCTCAAACAACAAAATACAATAGCTGACGTAGAACCATTATTACAAAGTCTAAATTCAGGCCTTCTTCTTTGCCTTGGAAGTTGTAGGTCGCTTTGGCTTGAAATAACCACATGAGCTTTGTCTTGGAAGGCCTTTTGCTTTAGTTTTTGATGAGCTGACATTAGATCCTCCTTGACTTTAAATGACTGCAACAGGAGCTGAAGTCATGGTTGATTGACTTTGTTGAGTTGGTGGACTTGTGATACGAACACTAGTTGGGGTAGGGTTTGCTTGGCTCTGCTGGGTTTGTGCCTCACTTGCTGCCACATATGCCTGCAAATGTAAATGTGAATGTTACATATAGGGAAGACAAAGCAGAAACAGTTCAAGGAATAATGCATGATCAAATTTTAGTTACATACCTTAGAGACTCTAGCCCTTTTTTCTTTTTTTCACTCTCAACCTATCGGTTGTTTGTAGTAGGAGGTCTATCAGGCCTTTTTTTCTCCTTCTCAACAGGCTCATTTTTACATTTGGATATGTTGTGTCCAGGCTGTTGGCAACTGGAGCATTTCCTCGGAACCTTGCCTTGCTTCTCTTGGGTCTCAGCTACCTCTACTGCCTCCTTCTTCCTTTTCTTCTCAAAAGGCCTCCCTGGCAAATTTCTTATAGATGGTGGCAATGGGTTCACCTCACTTGTCCTAGCCCAATTTTTCATTCCAAGCATTGGGTTGGTATATGGTGTGTAAGTAGCTAGGTACTTGTCCTTTGAATAACATACATCAACAAAATCTTCAACACTGACCCTTTTTTTAAGGAAACATGACACTGCATGTGTGCAGGGTATCCCTCTCAATTGCCACTTGTTGCAACAACAAGTCCTACTTGGCCTGGCATCATAGTTCTTAGCACCTTCCAAAACCCAAGATAACATTCTACCAACATATGGCACAAATTGTCCCTCCATTTTCTGAATAGATTCAAACTTGTCACTATTTCTAGTCATCACATATCTCCTAATCCACTCTAGGCATGTCACAATAGGTTTGTCTCAGGCATCTTTAATCACATCATTGAAGGTTTTCGCAAAGGTTATTGAGTAACATGTTAGACTTACTGTTAGTGAAGAATGCATGTCTGGTCTAGTGCTTCGTTGGAATGTTTGAAAACCAGGTAAAAGCTTCTTCATTGAGAGCCTTGATTACTTCCATATTTTCTTTGAAGTCTGCCTCTGCTATTGCCCTACAGGCAGCCCAAAAGTAGTCCTTGAAAGCTCGCCCACTAAACTTCAGTTTAAAATTTTCCCAAATGTGTCTTGCACAGAATCTAATCTCAACTTCAGGCACTACATGTTGGAAGGCCTCCAAAAKCCCCTACACAATGCAAAAGAATGTTAAAACAATAAAATGAAAACTTGGGTACATACAAATGAAAAGGGACTTGTTTTAACCTTTTGTCTGTCTGAAATTATTGTAAGTCCCTTGCCATTTTGGAACTTCATGTCCTCAATCAACAGCTGCAGAAACCAAGTCCAGCTGTCTGTGTTCTCAGTTTCAACAATAGCCCAAGCCAAAGGAAAAATCTGATTATTTCCATCCTTGGCTACTGCTACCAATATTATACCTGGAAAGGCCCCCTTAAGGTGACATCCATCAACACCTACCAAAGGTCTACAGCCATCTGTGAACCCTTTCTTCATAACCTCTAAACAGACATAAAACCTYTGAAAAGTAGGGTATCCAATCTCCATTCCCTCAATACTTACAATGGTTGTTGACCCAGGATTATACTTTAGGATAGCTTGAGCATAATCATAAACCCTTGCGTACTCTTTAGAAGCATCTCCATACAAATTTATTTTGGCTCTTGCCTTAGACAACCAAGCTTTCCAATAGTTGATGTGCACCCCAAAATCTCTGTAGACCTTCTCAATGAACCTCTTCAATTTCCAATGTGGGTCACTCATCCACTCATCTAGGTACTTCTCTAACAAGAACTCTGAAGTGACTTTCTTGCTTGAGTGGTGAAATCCACATGTGTGATTCAGCCTCATACTCCTAACTTGGAACTTAGATGTATCACCCCTTATTTTCCTACCATATATCTTAAAGTGACATTTGTTTTGATCCCCACACTCACACTCTGGAAGTTTACTCAACTTGACATCCAAATGACATGAACACCTATTTCTACAGTACACAGTCACTCTGCCTGCCTTATTATGTAAGTAGTAATAGTCATACAAATTCTCAATGGAGTGGAATCTAATTGCCTTTATAAAAAGGTAAACATTTTTTAACGCAAGGTCTTGCACAAATAAAATTGGTTTCTTAAAATCAGTAAATTCATTAAATTGGGGGGGGGGGGCAGAATCTACCTCATCATCTGATCCCTTCAAATTGTCCAATCCATTAGAGTTTGAAACAACATCTACTTCAACATCTCCAATAAATTCAGCCTCCTCAACTTGTTGTATTGGAACAAGAGCATTTGTACATTCAGGTAGCCCAGATCCAAATGTATCCTGTGTCAAGGCTAGATTGGTGCTGGATCCTCCCTATTGTCCTCCTCTTTTGAGCATTCCTCAGGAACTTCTGCTGCATTTAGATTTGAGTCACTTGTTAACCCACCAACATAATCATTGTCTGATTGAGCACCATTGAACTCAGACAAAGCCTTCAACTCACCCTTCTTCTTTACTATAGAACCCTTCCTACTCCTATGCTTCTTCTTCTGCAGGTTGCTCCTAGCTGAAATGCTACTCTCACTCACCTTATGTGGAAGATTCTTGTAGTTAGGGTTCACCTTTCCAATTGGTTGTTTTGATACTGAGTTATTCAATGGGTTTGTTTGGTTTTTGGGATATTTGTTAGTGTTTAGGGTTCTTTCTTAAGCAGTAGGGTAGTACGAGATCACATCAGGATCACCATTGACCAAGTCAACCACTAGGTTATTGGGCTTTTGGGCCTGGGGGGATCAGTGGGCCCCTCTGTCTTCACAATATTGGGCATGGGGTGGATGTAATTTGGGTTAGTGGACCTACCACTTATTGAGAATGGCTGCTTTGGTTTGTCTTTCATAGCATATACCAAAACTTTGTTTTTATCATCTATGGTTGCAAACAAGTCACTCACATCAGCTTCACACTCAACTACCCTTGCCCAATTATTGCTCCCAATAGTTTGATAAATCATCCACAAAGTAAAATGATTTGGTGAAAACCCCTTCAATCGACTCCATTGGTCAGTGACAATCTTCCAAAGCCTTGGTAAATTAAAGTCACATAATCGAATTTCTTTTTCCTCTAACATCACCTCACCAGCATAACGACTAGTACCATTAGGCAAGACCTCAATTTTACCACCAATCCACATGTTCAAACTAATCGACACAGGTAATAACCTAAATCAAGAAAACAAAATTTAAACTGAACACTTCAAAACTGAACGAATCSCAATTAGGGTTCAAAAATAACAGCAACAATAAAATAATTCAAATAGGAATTATGAGGTATAATACAAACATTAAATAATTTAAGCAAACAAAGGGAATGAAATCCTGGAAAGCTACCAACACTTCTTCATTGACCTCGATGACCTTCTGTCCTATTGCAATGTAAGTTATGGAATAAAGTATACTTAATTAACAATTTTAGGTGAATTACTATAGAACAAGAAGAAGCAGAGGTGAAAGTGAAAAGTGAGAAAATTGAGAGCAATGAAGTTTGGAGTTAATGACGAATCGAGTGAACTGGAGAGGGAATGTAGAAAAAGGGAAAAGGGCAATACAGTAAACTCCACATAACACCTCCATCGAATTGACACCAACTAAAAGGTAGCGATCAACTAAAGAATTTGGCAACCCCACCTATGTAGTTTCAGTAAAAAATAAATCTTGAACTATGGTATTTATTTCATCCCCAACCCCTATGATTTATCCTAAAAAAATCCTAAATTATATATGAAATTTGCCGATGAACACTCGTTACATAGTGTTAAAACTTAGTTGAGCAAGATTGCGTACCCGACCATTTTGTGGACCGAAATCGACCAGTTCTATAATTGAATCTGTAACTTGACCGGTTATTTTTTAAAAAAATTAAAAAAAGAGAAAAAGTTTCCTAGCTAATGTTCACTACTTGGCATGATTTGGCACATAAAAGCCACAACTGCTCGATAGTTTTATACAATAGTATTTCAAGTTTCTAAAGTAAAAACATTAGTAATAGTCAATGCAATAAACTCCCATTACAGTTACAACACACAATTCAAAACTTATACCAAATCACTTATGACAATCACAAATCCACAAATAACTTAATGCAAGACCACAAATACACGAAATCAATTTAATACAAGTCCTGAAAATTAAGCATTACCAAATACAAGTCTTGAAAATTAAACAAGCCACAATATCAACTTAAACTTCAAACCATCTTCACAAACATCCAAAGACGACTTCAATCCTCTATTAATATCACTTTCTTGAAGTTCATTCAACTCTTTATAAAAAAATAAAAAAAAGTTAGTAAGGCAAAATCAAAATGTTATAACAAATCATCATATGATAAAAAAAATTACCTTCTTCATACATCTCAACATCTTCCAAAAGTCTTTCAATGTCCACATGTATTTCTGATGCTCTTAGCCAATCTTGAGCACACACTWAAGCTTCCACAATTTTAGGGCTCAAGTTGCWACGAAATTGATCAAGAACACGACCAGAAGTACTAAATGCGGACTCACTAGAAACCGTAGAAACCGGTATAGCCAAAATGTCCTTAGCCATCATTCCTAAAACCTTGAATCTTTTACTTTTCGCCTTCCACCAACCTAGAATATCAAAGAATTCATTCTCAACTCTTTTTTCCTTAAATTCTTCAAGGTAAACATCCAACTCGCATTTTTGTACAACCCCTCCACCATCCTCCTCATCCCACTCATCATAAATTTGCTTCATTTTCTAATTACCCGGAGCATTTTTATTTGCATTATCAACCTCTATATGGGAATCTCTAGAAGTATGAGTATTATAATTTGAAGAGGAACAAGACGAACAAGAATTGTAGTAGTCAAATATCTTCGGGAAAAGTTTCCTAAGAGAAAACTTCAAGAATCGAAACTTATATCTAGGATCAAGTACAACAGTAACAAGCATCATTACATTTGTCTTAGCAAGATCACCATAATACTTATCAAAAATTTTCCTCATTTGAGAACCCATTTCACAAARGCTTAAATTCGTTGAACTTTYACATTCAACTAAGGTCGTAAGAACCCCCAAAACATCATGGAAATGCATGTTAGAAGTAACATACAAACTACTTACATTCTTTTAGTTGCCTCATAAAATTGTTTTMAACAYAAAGCCAAAACTTTAGCATTTGCCCAATCTTCCTTTGTTGGGACCCCATCTTTTAATTCATTACTATCAAGGTCTTCATCCTTAAATCGAGTAAAAGCTTTTTCAAATTTCAAGGCGCTTTCAAACATGATATAAGTAGAATTCCATCTAGTAAATACATCAAGACACACCAAACCTTTGTAAGATGTTTTCACAAGCTTAGAAGTATGTGCAAATGATTTAGCCCTATCCGGTGAACTTCTAACATATCTCATGGCATTTCGAATGTTACTAATTGACCTCTTCACCTTTGCCAAACCATCTCTTACAATAAAATTCAAGACATGACAAGCATATCTCATATGAAAATATTCTTCTCCCAATACAAGTTTCTCCCATAAATAACTCTTCAAGTATGCAATCACAACATCATTAAAACTTGCATTATCAATTGTCAAATAAGACAAATGATCCTTAATGCCCCATTGTAGCACACAAGACTCCACTACTTTACCAATATCTCTACCTTTATGGCTATCCATTAACTTGAAATTTAAAATTCTTTTATGCAATTTCCAATCATCAWCAATGAAATGGCCAGTGAGACAAAGGTAATTAAAATTTGGAAAAATTGCCAATAACTACCCACATTTGGGACTTTTTTAGAAAAAACTACCCACATTTCATTTTATTAAAAATAACTACCCACTTTTTGCAAAATTATTAGAATTCACTACCCGTTAACGGTTTTACGCTAACACCGTTAACCCCTCATCCACGAACCACCCTTCAGCCACCACTCCCTCACTAAAGGAGAGATATCTTTTATGAATTATTGCTAGATATATTGTTTGTATTATTGTGCCTTGGAGTTGCAACAGTGGTAAATGGAGGGAGGTGCGGCGCTGGATTAATCGATCACAATCAATTAAACAGCAACTAAAATGCAAATCGATGACAATCAGTTAAATGGCAACGAAATGACTCCAATAATTGATTACAACCAATTAAACATCATTTAAACCAAGGATTGAAGAAACGCAAGAAACGAATCAAACAAGAATGAATGAATGAATGCTAAAATAAAAGAAGAAGAAGTGGATGAATTACAAAAGGACGGGAAGAAGGTGCCAAGCTTGTCGTGAAGAGAGAATGGGGAGAAGACAATGACGGATGAGTGACGATGGGGGAGGGGACGGAGGTGGCAGATGGGTGTTGTAGTGAAGGAAGGTGGTGAAGGGTGGTGTAACAGTGGGGAGTGTTGGCAGAAGGGTGGTTGTAGTGTGAAGGAGGTGGTTGAAGGTGGTAGTAGTTGA
>SNQN01000876.1:3809-14235 GCA_008642245.1 Bassia scoparia | reverse complement strand
GGTGAGCGAAGTGTGATACCTACATCTCCTTCCATAATGTGGGTTCATAAGTATACTAACATTCCATCGAACAATCCAAATGCCTTAATATCTTTATGTGAGTGTTTTGAATGTGATCTTGAATATGTATATGAATTTGAAAGAATTCTGAAGAATTTTAGAAGAGAGAGAGTATGCACGAGAAGAGAGAGAGTTGTTCAAAAGTTGAAAAATAGAAAAGTCCTAGAATGATCAGGGGTATGTGATATTTATAGGCACTAACCAAAAACAGGGTAGTGAAATTGGGCAAAACTTGCCCAGTGGGCAAAATTACGCCCAGCTTTCTCCCTCCTTTTATTCCAATTGCTTATTTGCTCGTTTTAAATATGGAAGAATACTAATTTCGTTTGAATTTGGTCGGTCGTGCAGGGAAGTTAGGGGGATAACATATAGACATCCTTGGGAGCAAGCCACGATCTTGGATGTTTGGAAGCTTCCGGAACACCCCGTTCGCCTTAGTTGCGGCGTTTTACCTTAAGAAATCATAAATATTTATCCCAATTGAAAATTATGAAAAATGTAACACTTCTGTTGAACTTGGTATTTTGTGTTAACATTGAATTTTTGGCTATGCTAAAATTTTATTAATTTCGCAAATTATTAAATTATCCGGAAAACTCCGAAAAAATTGCAAAAATGCTTTAGAAAAATTCAGAAAAATCCTTGAAAAAAAATGAGAAAGTATCTAAAATAAATTGTTAAAATTATCTTAAAAATTTAACTTATTTTTAAGGGTGCTTGGGCAAGAAAGGTTCTAGCTTTGCAAATCGAGATTCAGGTATTGTTTGAAGGCGGTTGTTCATTGATTGCACCAATGCAATTATGTGGGTACGTTATCATGTGCCTTTATGGAGACAAATTAGGTATTACACCAAGTGTCGCTCATGTTGTTGGTTCCTTCTGTATCTCCATCTTAGCCTTGATTCTTTTCTTTTCTCTTGTCTTTCGAGGATCATGACACGTGTCGTGTCCTCAAATTACTCAATTGTAATTGAAGATGAATTTTCCTCTCTTATTAAATTTGTACTTAGATTTTGGCTTTCAAATCTTCGTGACTGCTTCTCTTTGGGACGCTTCATCTTTCTCAAGTATTTTCCATTTCTTGTCTTTTTCATTTCATGTCGCTGCTTTTCTTCTTTCCATGCCTCGCTTTAAACAATCTGCTAGGAAGCGGTCTAAGTATGTTCGTCTTAGGGCTTCGTCTGATYAGGAGATGGGAAGGCCAAACGAAGATGTAGAGAGCATAATTACTGAGGYCGACCTCGCAAAAATCAGGCTACGGGGTGGTTTTCCTGATGACGTGGTTCTCATCGCACCTTCTCCTTTTGACAGGCCAGAGAAGTGCCCCCTTGGCCATGTCTGCCTCTATGAGTATCCTTTCCTTCTGGGTTATTCTTACCTTTTTACTCCTCTGATTTGTTTTTTTTTGCTCAGTAAAATAAAAAATTTATTAAACTCCAAAAAAACATTACAACCTAATCACCCTCTATACTCTAGAAGACCCAACTGGGTTGGCTCCTCTAAAATATAAAGGTGAACAACAAATGGAAACTAATTACACATTACAAATGCCCTTAAACAACACTAAATCTTTCGAAGAATCCTAGAAGGCAGGACCTCTCGGATTCTCCCTATTACAATGTGCTGAATGTGCTTAACTATTCCATTACAATCGGGTACAATCCCATACCAATAAAGCCTATTCATAGCTTGTCACACCATGTAAGTAGCTACTATACATCAATGACTGCATAACAGGTAAACTTCTGAAATTTGGTCATTCTGCTCTTGTACACTTTCCTGAAACTCTCCAAATAATTCCCAGACATACACCTAGGTAACCACTGTTTGGATGCCTATCTAAACACTTTGAACAATCCTACAATCAAAGAAAAGATGAGAACAAGACTCCTTCGCATCTTGACAAAGCAAACAAAAGTCATCATCAGTAATCCCCATATGACAAAGTCTCTCCTTTGTTTTAAGTCTGCTTTTCATAACCAGCCATGCTATCACCCTGTGCTTAGGCAAAATGAACCTGTTCCAGACAAAAGAACACCAAGGAACCCGTTGTCGTTGCATTTCTAGCTTTTGGTAAAGTTGGGAAACCGAAAAGCTAGACATAGCCAAATCTCAGTTTTCAATCCCTTCTAAACAATCTCATCCTTCACAGAGCATATCTTCCTCCAAACCCAACTACAGTCAACTAGGTGTCTATACTCCCACCAATTGTGATCTTTAATGTACAGTGAATTAATCCATTGAATCCACATATTATCTTTCTTGTGTGCAAGAGCCCACACATGCCTARCAATATTGCAGAAATTCCACAAAGCAGCATTCTTTATACCCAAGCCACCAACTTGAATAGGCCGGCAAACCTCATCCCATTTGACAACCCTAGACTTGTTCAAGAAACAAGAACCTTGCCAAAGGTATGCTCAACAAACTTTCTCAATTGCAGAGATAACTGATTGAGGCAAAATGAAAACTTGAGCCTAATACAAATGAATGGTCATGAGAACTGAAYTGATCAATTGAATCCTTCCTGCAAAAGAAATATTTCTAGAACTCCAACATATGATTCTGGCAGTCATCTTCTCTACCAAAAACWCACAATCTTTGGCTCCCAGCTTTGAAGAAATTGGAACCCCCAAATATTTGAAAGGTGAAAAACCTGAAGGAAATCCTGTCCTAGCAATAGTTGCTCCTTTGAGGTCTATATCCATGCCTTTATGAAAAATTTCAGATTTATGGAGATTAACTTTAAGTCCAAAAGCATCTGAAAACACCTTAAAGGCGGCCAAACAACATCAACTGAATTCCAACCCCTTACTACACAAGATTAGTGTTCATTGCTAAGCACATATAGTGAGCTGCTAAGCCTAACATCCTTGGGATGAACTGTATGTGTGATCAACCATATGAGTCATAAATCGGAAAGAAAATCCAATCAACAATCAACAAATAAGAGAGGGGAACGAAGCATCACCATGTCCTCAACCCCACTTAGAAGAAAAGAATCCACTTGATAGCATTAAATCACCTAAGAATATTTAGGAGAATAATACATAACATGAAAGAGGTCCCTTAAAGTGCTTTGGAAACCCAACTTCACTATAGTTCATGCCAAAAAATCCCACTTCAAATGGTCATCATAGGCCTTCCAAAGTTCCAACTTTAACAAAACAACTAAGGTCACTGAATTCCGACCTATAGTTCTACCAAGTCTTAACACACGAGAATGTTGGAATGATTTATCTCCTATGGACAAAGCACCCTTGGTTAGAGCAATAATGCTGGAAGCGCATCTGTTTAGTCCGCCACAGAAAAGAGCACCTTTGGAGATGCATTTGTTAGATAATATTACAACAGATATGTCTGAACTGAGTAACACCATAGGGCAAGAGACCTTTGAAATAGAGTAACAAAGGGCATTGATAAGTGGTCTTATTGGCCACTTATTAGGCTTATTTTCTCTCATTTTGGACTAAGTTTTGAGCTCTAATGTGTATTATTTGTTCCGTTTCAGCTCATTTGCATCTTACTAGAAGTATTGGAGTTCATTTGTGTAGAAAAGATGTATTTGGTTGTAAATATGATATTTTGGCACCTACTTGACATTTGGTTGAGTGATTTGTATAGGTTATGGACTCTTATGGAGGAGCGTTGGAGGCAAAGGAACTAGGAGACGAGCCTTTGGAAGCAAAAGGAAGCAAAAGGAGGAAGAATTGGCCTGGAGACGACCAGGAGCGGTCGCTCCCATCCTCTAGAGCGACTGCTCCTAAGCAACTTTCCAGAGACTTAGGAGCGAGTGAGGAGCGACCACGGAGCGATCACGAGCGACCGCTCCAAGTGGAGCGACCAGAGCGATGAATGCTCGTATTAGGGTAAGTTTGGAGCGATCGCTCCCCTGTTTGGAGCGACCGTCCTAACCCAGGAGCGACCGCTCCTACTGGATTTCGGCTATTTTGGCCCATTGAGCTCTTGTATAAATAGTTTTGGGTCACTTTTGGCTGCCAAGTCTTGATTTTCTTGAGAAATAGAGAGAGAGAAAATATTTTTAGCTCATCTTTAGAGAGAGGAAAGTTCATTTTAACTTGGGATTTGTAACGACTTTTTTGTCAATCATTCCTCACATTTAAACAAGTTTTGGTATCTTCTTCACTCATCTCTTAGTTTTCTTGTTCTTAACTTGCTTTTGTTATTGTTATTGTTACTTGCTAGTACTTATTAGCCCTTATACTTGCTTATTGTTGTCATTTGAGTAGTTAATCATGTTTAGCCCTATCTCATGCTTCACTCTTGTTTTATTGCTTTGTTTACCATGATTTGAGTAGTCCTCTTTCTAGGGCTTGTGTGATGGAATTGTTCGATAATTTGGGTTATTGTCTTGCCATCAAGTGATTAAAAGGGAAAGGTGGTTTTTGATGTGGTGAGCATTAGTTTAGCCCTTGATCAAGGTTATTTCTTGATGTTGGTTTCCATTCATGCTTGTTTACGAGTTTTGTATGTTTTCCATTCACTCCTTAAAAGACCATGAACATGATGATGCTCGAGAGAGGATTAGAATGATTAGATTGTTGGTTCACTCTTGTTACAAAGGTGGGTGTTTTGAGCGAGTCTTGGTGAGGCCTTAAGGGATACCAACTCTCTTTACTCAACCTCAATTTCTTAATTGGGGCCCTCGCGGGACGGTGAGAGAAAATACGAGGAGTTGTCCCCTTTCCGATTTCATGTAAATGGTAAGACATACCCAAATTATAGGATTATTTCGGATCACATGCTCTAGATTTCTTAGTTATTTGAATTAATCTCTTGTTAGTATTGTTTGGTGTTCCCAAAAATTACTTAATCAATCTCGAACCTTAGCTAAGTTAGTCAACCAATTGCGTTGTTCCTTGTGTTCGATCCCCCACTATACTACATCTTGGGGTTTTGAGGAAGGATATCAAAATCCTCTATCAGCATCAATTACTTCTTGAAATGGCCCTACTGTAAACATGCTGAATTGCATGTGACAACCTCCTTTCCTACAAATATTCCAATTATCCTTGAAAAAATGAGAGCCAAAACAATCAGGACTAGGAGCTTTGTCTCCATGAATGGAAAACATAGCCTCTTTAATCTCAACATMTGAATACTCAAAATTTAACAGATCACACATTTGCTCTGAAAGCACAGGACCACAGTTAACTATTTCATCATTAACACCAACCCTATCTTCCATTGCAGTACCCAGTAACATTTGACAATAATCTAGAAAAGCCTTGATAACCTGCTCAGGTGTTTCTTGAAGGTAACCATGCATATCATGGATGGCATGTACATTGCTCTGAAGTCTTCTCCGCTTGATAGATCTATGGAACAAAGCAGTGTTCTCATCACCATCCTTCAACTAGGAAAGTTTTCCCTTTTGCCTCAAAAAACTCAAATGATTAGAATAAGCCTGTTTATATACCATCACAGCTTCCTTCTCCTTTTGTATAAGTACTGTATTTGTTGGCCTTTTATGTAAAGCCTGCCGAGCTTCCATCATAGCATATCTGGCCTTGTTTTCAGATGCCTGAAGATCATAAAATCCAGTCTGATTCAGCTGCTTCAACCCCTGCTTGACATGCTTTAGTTTGCAAACCACTTGATAAAGACCACAACCAGAGATGGGAATAGACCACCATTGAGCAACCAAAGTTGAAAAATTATCAGCYGATTTCCACATCCTATAGTACTTCAAATGGCTTCTTCCTACTCAGAGTGTCCCCTACTTTCAAGACTGCAGGACAATGGTCAGACACACTTTCATTCAAAAACAAAGCCATAGTATTGGAAAACAAGTTAATCCAAGCTTCATTGACYAYAATTCTATCCAGTTTACAAGTAACCCTATCAAGCCCCACTTGCTTATTACTCCAAGTAAAGAAATGACCTTTACTAGGCGCATAAAAAAACCCACAAGYCTCCAAATTTGATCTAGCAGCAAACATCTCAAACTGTCTGACTGCGGACCCTATCCGTTCATCAACATTCAAAACACAATTGAGATCCCCCATGAGCACYCAAGGACCCTTAATGCAWAGGTGGACCCTTCTYAAGTCCGCCCAAAGTTTTTCTCTTTGCTCCCGGTCATTATGTGCATAAATAATAGCACAAAAGAAAGCCACCATACCACTCTTAGGTTTGACAGTACACAAAATCCACTAAGAAGACATTTCCAATACCCCACATCAAAACAAAGGGGATTCCAAGCAATTACAATTCGACCAGATCTGTCCATAGCACAATTAGAAGTAAAACACCAACCATTAAACAAATTTAGGTAGAGTAAACCCATTTTACTAGGCTTCACCTTTGTTTGTAGAAGGGCAATAAAGCTAGCATGAATTCCAGTAAGGTAACTCTTAATAGAATGTTGCTTATTAACTTTATTGGCCCCTCACACATTCCAACAAACCAATCTATCCATTGGGTTTGGGGTTATTAGCACTCCCTGACTCATGAACCGACACAATACCCGTCTCCTTTGATCCATGAGGATCTACCAACACAACTGATTTCATCCCATCATTAGCTTGAGGCACATTGAGAAGTTTCAATCCAATAGTAAGCAAAGTAACACTAGGCTTAACTAAAGTCAACCTAGCAGTCTTACTGGCTATTTGAAAGACATYAGAGTTTACCACTGGTGCTTCATCARACACACCAGCATCCTTGACCACAGTGACAATAGGCTCTTGAGGAGGAGCTGATTTCCGTTGCCAAACATGTTTAACATACTTTCTGCATTTAGACTCTTCGTGACCAATGCCCTTACACTTTTGGAATTGTACGGGCGCCAGGGTGTCACCGGGCCAGACTGGGTCCGGTCCCTCTGCTCCGGGGGGTAAAATTTAAGGGCGGCTCRGTTCRTTTTCTAGAATTGAAATTCTTGCTTTTGCATATTGTGAGTATGCTTGGAGTTGTGTGTTTATACTCGAAATGAGTAGAGGAAGTCGCCACCGCACTTCTTTGGGAAGCTACGGAACCCGTTTTAAGCCTTGCCTATAATTGCATAAAGCAGACGAAGGACTCAATGTCGTAAGTGCACCAAAGGTCTGGATTAGGGGACAAGGGTAAGGGTGAAGTAGTGCACAACACCCCCCCGGCATCTAGCGGCCTCTACTCGTATTGAGTTCATTGTCCAGAAGACAACAACAAACAGTATTCCGTTTTAACCCGGAGCATGCAAGATTATTAGGCGGGTTGTTTAATAGAATACTATGCAAATAGTGTCTAGTTTGTTGTGGCATGTGTGTTAATTCCATATTCTAGGAGCGTAATGCCGGTTGTCATAATTTCTATTAGGCGTGAAACACGAAATTTGCAGTTCTGTTAAAGCATATTATGGTTTGAGAACAAGCATGCAAGCACTCGTGCAAGGAATTTGAAGTTATGCCTTAAGGTTGCTTTTTAATTCGAATCGCATATCGTTTGTTAATCAATATTACATGAAATTACTTAGAAAGTCGAATTTCTAAACAAGCATGCAAAGGGGGTTTAGAATTGAGACATTGGCCTAACCTACCTCGCAATACGATGTCGAAGACCAGAACGCTGTCCTCGGACCCTTAGGAACCTTGTCGAACCTTAGAACCCTGGAAAACCTCTTAGATCTATTGCGAA
Source organism: Bassia scoparia (assembly GCA_008642245.1). Classification (NCBI taxonomy): domain Eukaryota; kingdom Viridiplantae; phylum Streptophyta; class Magnoliopsida; order Caryophyllales; family Amaranthaceae; genus Bassia; species Bassia scoparia. The sequence continues at coordinate 6,537 of SNQN01000876.1, read as the reverse complement.
TGAGCCTTTGAAGATGCTTTTATGTGTATGAATTGTGTTTGAAAGTGTTTTTTGAGAGAGAATCAGACGAGTGGAGAGGAGGAGAATTTCGTCCAAAGTTTTAAAGTTTTAAAGTTTTCAAAGTTTCAAGTTTGTGAAATGAATAGGGGACTCCCTATTATAGGAAGGGTCGAAATAGGCCAAATAGAAAGTTTAGACGCCAATTACACCCAAAACTAGGCGTAATTACGCCCAAAACTGGGCGCAATTGCGCCCAGTTATCGACTTCGATTTTGGTCTTTGCTCTGCCTGAATAACGTGATTTCGATGTATCATATCGTAATATAATCATAGTTGATTTAATACGATTATTATTGATATATTACTGCGATTGCGTAAGATATTATGCAATACTCAAGATTTTTTTACCTCGAATAGCGAGATTGTAATGAATAATATAGTAATATAATCGTATAAAATATATACCGATTTTATACGATCATAGTTGATATTATTGCGATTATGGCTGATATTACCACGATGCTCGGGATTTTCGGCTTCCTCGGATGCGTGTCTCGAGGAGAAATTCCGGGATGCTCGCTATGCTCGGTTTTGTGTTTTTGCTTAAGAAATTCATAAATATTAAACCATAATAAATCGAAAAATTATGGAAAAAATATGTAAAAATTCCTTGTGAAAAATAGGTGTGGTGCTAAAACTTTGTGAATTTTGTTATTGTGTTCATAATTTAATTAATTATCGCAAAATTAATTAAATTGTTGAAAATTCCAAAATTGCCAAAAATGCTTAGAAATTTTGAATAATTCCGAAAAAACTAGAAAAATGTTTAAAAAAAGTGAAAATTACTTGAAAATTAAAACTTATTTTTGAGGTGCTAAATACCTGGACGAGGTGTCCAGTGTAAGGGAATCTGCCTTTTTAGAGCCTATCAAGGTCTGCTTCTCTCGATTGACTGTGTGTTGCGTGGAGTGTCTTATCATTGGCCGTTTTGGTCTAGGGACAATGTATGTACTTACAGAAGTCCCCACTTGGATGAGTTTGTAGAGAGTAAATATCGTAAAACGAAAGCCAAAGTCGGGTACTTGTGGTTGCATTTTGCTTGCTTGCGTGTCTCTGTTGCAACACTTTTGCCTACGTTCCACTCATGTTCTGATCCACTTGGGCTCCATGCTTCGATCCTTGCGGGAATTTCCACCTAGGTTTTGATAAGTGCAAAAAATGGTCACATTTAGGCATATCTTCTCCCTCTTTTGGCCATTTTGTGTGTTTTCAATATCATTTTCACTAACTTTTGGTTAGATTTCCACTTTGTCTAGTTTTGCAAGCTTTGTTAGTTTTTAGTGCTTTTTCTATGTTTTCCCTTAGTTTCTCTCTTTTTCTATGTTTGTACACTAAATTACAAGCTTTTTGAGTATTTACAAGTTGCCTAATGTTCACATGTTGGTTTGAGCTTTCCAACTTGTTGGTTTTCTTGTGGTTGCTTTGGTTGAGCCTTATGGGTGCTTGAACGTATTGCTCTAACATCGTATTCAAGCCATCTATTTTGTATTACTTTAAATTTGCAGGTGAGGCTTTTTGCATTGGAAAGTAGACTCCGAGAGCTTTCCACCGATATATTACAAGCTTCAATTCGAGCACCGAGCAAGAGGTTATGGTCATTCGAATTTAGGTAGTTCAACCAGTTAATTGCACGCGCGTCCCACTCTCGTCCGCGCGTGACTGCATGCGCCTGCAAAATCCCCCTCCTTCCAGAATGGTTTTAGGCGCGGACGTGTCTCTTGGGTTTCGCACGCGCGTCCCCTGCCCGCACACGCCTCTACCCGCGCATGGTCATCCGCGCYTGCACAACCCTCCTGCTTTCCAGAATCATTTTAGGCACGGTCGCGCATATTTGGCCTGCACGCGCGTCCGCACGCACCTCCTGGGCTCGCACGCGTGTCTGCACGCGGCCCCCGTCGTCCGAGCATGTAACCTTTCCAGACTGTTTTTACGCGCGACCGCGCATTCCTGGGCCTGCATGCGCGTCTTCACGCGCGTCACTTTTGCACGCGCCTCCGCACGCACGTCCATGTGGCACCCCTGGACGTTGACTTCTGCGATGTTGACTTGACTTGGAGGAGTTTTTAAGCACATGTGTAATTTAGTAATGGCTAACTTGTAAATAGATGAGCTTGTATTTTGGGCTTTGTATATATAGTTTTAGGAGAGAGAAAACATTAACAAGTATCATAACATGGAGTAACAATTAGAGAGTAGCAATTAGAATAGAGAGTAGATTTCAGAATTCTTTTTCATCTTCTTCTTCTTCTTCCTTCAATCCACCATTAGAGAGTAGTTTGAAGCTTTTCATTTTGCCCTAGTTTGTGAAGGTTTTGATCATACTTTTGCTTGTTTTGGAGTAGTTTTGAGTTGTTTTCTTTGATACCCTTTTGTTGTTGAAATTCCTTGCTTTAATGGCTTCTTGTTCATGCTTTTCCTTTGTTTTTCTTGTTATTCTTKTTGTAACCATGTTGTGTGAGTAGTTTAGTAGCTTAGGAGAGCTAGTTGTCCCTTCTATAATCTTTACAATGCTAAGATGATATAATTTGTTCTCTCCAATCACCATTTATGCCTGTTTTGTGATTTCTCTAGCCTTATTGCTATGGATTTGGCCACCCATTGTTTGTGAGGTGAGAGGTGCTTGATTCAACCCTTTGCAAGGGATTGTGAGGTTTGACTTGGGCATTGG
>SNQN01000875.1:75722-95938 GCA_008642245.1 Bassia scoparia | reverse complement strand
ATTCATGATGCTCAAGGTGGCTTTCATGAGGATCCTCAGGCCATTCAAAAAGCTTTTGAAGAGTATTACTTTGGTCTTTTAGGCACTAAAATCCCAGCTACTAATACTYTCAAGCCTGATATCATAGGTCTTGGTCCTGCTATTTCTTCCCATCAATGTGAGTTGTTGTGAAGACTTGTCACTGATGAGGAAATTAAGAAAGTGATGWGGTCAATCCCAGGGGATAAGTCTCCAGGTCCAGATGGATATAATAGCACTTTTTTCAAAAAATCTTGGCATGTGATGGGTGCAGATGTTTGTGTAGGTATTCAGGACTTCTTTCATAATGGCAAGTTACTTGGTGCTGTTAATTGTACTAAACTTACCCTTATTCCTAATCTTCAAGCTCCTCAATCAGTGTTGGATTTTAGGCCTATTTCCTGTTGTAATACCGTCTACAAATGTATTTCCAAAATCCTGTGTAATAGACTGGAATAAGTGCTTCCCTCCATTATTTCTCCCAATCAGTCTCGATTCATTACAGMTAGGCAAATTTTTCACAATGTAAGCATTGTCCAGGATATGGTAGGAACATATCATAGGAAGGTCACCCCAACTAGTTGCTTATTGAAGATTGACATCAAAAAAGCTTATGACTCAGTCAATTGGGCATTTTTGCATGATATGCTCAAAGCTCTAAAGTTTCCTGATCAATTTGTCAATTGGGTTATGGTTTGTGTTAGCTCCCCCAAGTTCTCTCTCTGCACAYATGGAAGCTTGCATGGTTTTTTCCCRAGAAGAAAGGGGTTAAGGCAAGGTGACCCAATTWCACCCTTGTTGTTTGTAGTCTGCATGGAATATCTGTCTAGGCTTTACATTTGGGTTAGTTAACAGCCTAATTATACAMTTCATCACAGATGTAAGCAACTTCAACTTAATCATCTAGTGTTTGCTGATGATTTGATGCTCTTTTGCAAAGGAGATAAGCATTCAGTCCTTCTTAACATTAGAGCCCTAGCCACTTTTGCTGCTACATCTGGAATAGTAGCTAATTCAGGTAAATCAGCTATTTACACTTGTAARATGGATGCTGAGGTTAAGCATGAAATTCTGCAGCTTTCTCAATTCTCTGAAGGTTGTCTTCCCTTCAAATATTTGGGCATAAAAGTTAATGCAAAAAGATTGAGCAAGGGAGATTGTGACTTCATAGTGGATAAAATTACAAGCAGAATAAGAACTTGGGGGACCCGAACCTCATCTTATGCAGGCATAGCACAACTGATTAATTCAGTGCTACTAAACCTTCACTCTTAATGGGCTAGTATGTTCTTATTACCTAAATCAGTCATTGATAGTGTCATTGGGGTTTGTAGAGCCTATCTGTGGGATGGGAAAGCCACCTCAAGTAAAATGTCTCTAGTAGCTTAGGATTTGGTATGCAGAAGCAAGAAGCATGGAGGATTAGGATTCAAAGATAGTCATGCCTTGAACTATGCCCTTTTAGGTAAATATATTTGGAGTATAGCTTCTAAAGTTGATACTTTGTGGGTGAAGTGGATCAATAGTGTTTACCTTAAAGGAAGAGATTGGAGATCTTATACCCCATCCTCAGGAGCTAGCTGGTACTGAAGGCAGTTGTGTAGAGTCAAAGACATGTTAAGAGAAGCCTYTAATGATGACAAGTAGAAGTTCAATCCTAAAGGATACTCAGTRAAGGAGGGTTATGTCTGGCTCAGGCAGGAAGCACTCCCTGTACAATAGGATAGTTGGGTCTGGAACAGACTTAATTTACCTAAATGTAGRTTTGTGAGCTGGRTGATTATGTCTAAAAAGTTCAAAACCAGGGATAGACTTCTCAAATTTCATGTTCTTGTTCCTACAGGCTGTCCTTTGTGTGAGAATGCAGATCAGAGGAGAGTATTGATCACCTTTATTTCACMTGTGCCTATTCTTCTGTTTGTCTCACTAGGCTTAACTTGCAACTTGGCATTCCTACATATTTGTCCTCTCTTGTCAAATTACAATAYTGGGGTCAACAAAGCAGACAATTRAGGCATATTGTCTTGCAGAGTTGTATAGTAGTACTCATGTACTACATTTGGATCCAAAGAAATAGAGCCATTTGGGATAAAATGTTTGTTTGTCCTTAAGTCTATATAAATCATGTGAAAGAAATGGTGTATTGGAGAGTCTGTGCTATCATGCCAAAGAAACCAATGATAGTGATCGAGSTTGGTTTAGAGCTCTTTTTATGTAACTGTATACCTCTGATGCTGCAGATGATTAATCATTTGAGAGTACCCTTCCTAGAGATCAGTGTGATCATGATGCCTTTGCATCTTAGGTAATGTTGTTTTTGGCTGCTTTTTGGCATTGTACATGATTTGTAATTTGTACCTATGTTGATGCTTTAATAAAATTTCTCTTAATTTTTCTCAAATAAAAACCAAACCCAAAATATGCTAATTATATTGTTATAGATCCCCAATTACCCTAYAAAGGAAACTATTCAAGCATAATGCAATTAAACATAATAATAGCAATCGGGACATATTGAATAAAACTAATAGCAAAGAATAAACGAGATTAGAGATTAAGAAAAATACCAGAATCGCAATAATTGAAGAACTAATGATGAACTATTGAATAATTGAATAAAACTAAAATTAGGGTTTTTAYAGACAAAAAGTAATTCTAAAACTAATCTAATAGAATAAAAACTTGTTTGACAAACCAGGYTTTCTCTCTTTAATTACTACTAATTTCCTAAGATAGAAGAGCTAGCTAATTACAATTATATCCTTGAATTAAAGGRCAAAAGAAGCAATTAGTATCCATCCAAATTCYACCTGAAACTTATCGATTTAATCCAAACTGGTCGGTTTATGATCGATCGTTGCAGTTTCACTAGTCCATCATGCGAGAGCCATATCTTGAGTTCTAGGCGTCCAATATGGGCCGCTATGACCTATCATTTTGAAGCTCTTTAAGTCTACTTTCCAASCCAATRCGAATCGCATCAATCCGATGTGCCAAACTTGAGTTATGGCCAAGAGAGTGGACATGTATCAATATCGATGCTTTACGATAGTCATATTCCTTCGTCGCTTCGATCCAAGCTCCATGCTATTTCCTTAATGCTCCGTAGTGCTCTCAAATGTCCTAAGATCATCTAAAAACATGAATATAACCTGAAATTAATCAAAACACTAAACAAACAATATTAGTAGCAAATAGGGCCTTGAAAAGGCCAAACARCATGCAAATAATCAAGAGAATGAGGGGAAAACCATATATCTAATCAACACACCAGTATAAGGGATGCAAGGAAGACTTACAGCAGGCCAAGCAATAATAGCCCCTAGTTCTTCAGGCAAAGGAACAATTTCTTTAATTTTTCCCGAAGACTAAAACAATGCATCAACGGGTCCCATAGGCTAATAGCAGCATAGAGAAGGTTTATATCGAGGCTTACATACCTTAAAGTCAAGAGAACGTCATAATTTAGCCTTGCAAGGTCCTCTATTTCACGAGCATGCATCCAAACTTCGAAGCAAGTCGTTCAAAGCAATAGCAAAGTCTCCCTCCATTTGATTTGTTGCAAATTCTTCAATGTAATGTGTAGATACCTACCTTTTTCCCTAGCCCAAGAAGGTTGATGATAAGACACCCATTGCAACACACAAGCTGAATTCAGAGAGCTAGGGCCCTAAAAGACCCTAAAAAGGCAAGTTTTTACTACATCGGGCACATTTTTCCACACCAAAGAACCCTTAGAAATGAGTTTTAATTTCCAAATTATTTTAACTTATTTTTAAGCATTTTTCTAGATTTTTTTGGAATTTTTCTGAAATTTACTAAGCATTGTTATGGAATTTTCATCAATTTAATTAATTTTGCAATAATTAATTAAATTAAAAAAAACTTCCAAAATTCATGAAATTTTAACACAATGCACTATTTTTTAAGGAATTTTATGAATAATTTTTCATAATTGTTGGACTTGTACAAAAATAGTTATGAATTTTCGAAGCAAAAACACACACCCGAACGAAACCGCTCATTCCTGAAGCTTTCGGAGCATTCTAGACCGTGGGGTCTAATTAGCACGCCCCATTCAAATTCAAACGTAAAATCAATTTTTACCATAACTAAACCACGCAAAATAAGGCAAGTCGAGCAAAAAAGGAGAAAAAAAGGCATGGGCACTATTACGCCCATGTTGGGCACTATTACGCTCAATTCCTTTCCTTTTTAAAACTTTTCCTATAAATACAAGGCCTCGGGTCCTCATTAGCAACATACACACACTTCATACACCCTCATTTTGCCCATTTCTCTCCTACTTCTCTTTCAAATACTTTTTTACTTTTCATTCAAATTCACATGCAATTCTTTTACACATCAAATAGAATTTAAAGGTCTCTTTCAAAGGTTCTTAAGGGTTCTTCAAAGGATAAGGGTTCTTAAGGGTCTGAAGCATTGTTCTCAATCATTAGCACCGTGTTGCAAGGTAAGTTTGAGGCCAATGTCTCAATTCTTAAACACCCTTTTCCATGCTTGTTACAGATTTGACTTTCTATGCAAATTGGCATGTAATATTGATTAACAACTATTCGACATGAATTAAAATCAATCTTAGGCACTTTCATGCTTGCAATTCATAACAATTATGATGTCTTAAACAAGAACGACAAATTACATGTTCTCATGCCTAATAAGACTAATTCATGGACAAATTGGCTTTTAGGAACCTTCAATATGGACTAAACAACACATGTCGCAATAAAAAAAGGAAATGTGTTTGTCGTTGTCTTTTTGACAAAGGACTCGCAATGAACGAGCAGAGGCCGCTAGATGCGCGGGGGGGAGGGGGGACTTTGTGCACTATTTCGCCCTTACCCTTGTCCCCTAATCCAGACTTAGTGCATGACCAGACATGGAGTCCTTCGCCTTGCTTTTATGCAATTATAGGCAAGGCTTAAACCGTGTTCTACTCTTGGGCGAGATTACGCCCACATTTTGGGTGGTTTTAGCCGTTTTTGCTTCATTTCTTCAACCCCATGCACTTTGGCACGCAGCTCTTGGTTCAAGGTAGGTCCTTTTGTGTGTTTTCAAGGAGAAACAAGCCAACATTCTCCTCAACAACTCAACGCTACGCAAATACACAATAACGCAAAAGGATCATTGTCGTCGTTGTAGTCCAAACACCTGCATTAAGCATTGCATATATATAGCTAGCAATTAAGTTGGCTTTTGCAAGTCATTGTCAAAGCTCAACAATACAAAATGAGCTATGTCTGGAGTCAAACACGATTCTAGGAATATTTACATATATACACACACTTGAGTCTAAGCTAGAATCGAGTCAAGGAGTCACCTAAGTTAAGAAAAAGTCAACTATAAGTCTAAGAAAGGTCTAAGTAAAGTCCTAAAATCTACCAATGCAAAGCTAGGTTCACCCCTTTCCCTACTCGTGACAAGTACATCTACTGATCGAGATGCATCGAAAAATCCAAGCTCCGCAAACAGCCGCAAAGAATTCTCATCCAATTGATCGTTTGAAATAGAAACCGTCGAAGGGGTCGCCAGCACAGAGAACAAAGTTGAAGGTCTGGGCTGTGTCAAAGAAGTTGAAGCACCAAATGTGAACCTTGTGCCCGAGTCCCTCAGCTAGCCATAGGAGTATCTTTATGCATGCATCGATAAATCCTAGTAATCTCTTAACACCTGCCCACCGAGGCATCTATTTCACAAGATAAACAAGTCAGCAAGTGACTTGGCAAGAGCTGTAAGAATTTAACAACATGGTCTTACCGTCCAACACCAGGAGGGATCGTGTTTTGAGCATGCCAAGGAGCCATAGGAGGAGGCTCAATGAATTCCTCTGAGTTGGGGTTGATTCTCAAATCGGCAAAAGGAATCTCCCCACGATCATAGTCAGGCTACCATAGCCAGAACATGAGTTAGTGCACAACTAACCAATAAAGAAGTCAAAAGAGTAGAGAAACGAAGCTCGTACCTCGTCCACTAGCTCGACTCGGGGAGCTAGGCGCTCCTCGATGAAGCAAGCATAAGCATCTCGCCCTCGAGGCCCAATGAGTTGCCTCCAATAGATCCCCGCACCATGGCTCTAATTAGCATGCAATTGAAAAAGCCAGCATATCCTCACTCATCATTGTGTCGGGAGGATCTTGAGGCACCAACTGCTCCTAGCGACTGCGTTGCCTTAGCACGCGCTCATCGAGGTACCAAATGGGCCCTTGAGACCCCTAGATGACGCATCATCTCCTAGTAAGCTCAGCAGCTAAGTCTAGTGCACTCGGCCTCTGTCCCTCCACTCTCCTCTAAGGGCGCCACTCAATTTGAAAGGCAACAAAGATAGAGTCACAACCTCTAAAAATGACATGCGTGTGAGTAACAAAATTATAAAGCTGATCACCTCAGTTGAATTTTAGTGGCGAAAAATCCTCCGAGGTTGCTAAAGTCCGTTGTTCTAAGACAGGACTCCACGAGGGGCCCATCGCAACATCATAGACCACAACGCATGCTGCGTCTGAGGGGATAACTTGGGAACTAGCCCAATATGCGGGAAGTACTCGTACACCCAGAAGTGCAGTCACAAAAGGCAAAGTCGATCAACATGCGGCAAGTAAGGCAAAGAAAAGGGCGAAAAAGGTAGAGAAAAAATTACCTCAAGTACCCTCCAGTAGTCGGCAAGTGTGGGAGTCACACTACTATCGATCAGATGGCAACATGATCGCATGAAGTGGAACAAGCAACCATAGCCTAATTAACCCTAGTCAATGGAAGAGACCTCCAAAAGATCCTCTAAAGAAGCAAGAAAACGCAACTGCACTCTAGTCCCAACGCCCTTATTCGGACACAAAGCAGTGTTGATCATCACCAGTATGAAGAACCTAGTTTACTGTACATCTGTAACACTCAACGACACCCTCTTGTCACCTCCCTCTGCCCACAGTTTGGGAGAAAAGGGCCCTAGCTAGTCGTCCAAGCGAGGATCATGGACCTTTATCTCACCATTCATGGGAACAAATCTCTAGGTGAAAGCAAGCCCCATCAACATGGCAAAGTCGTAGGGGGGTCACAGTCATCTCCCCCCACGGAAAGTGAAAGGTGTTCGTGGTTTCCTAAAACCACTTCATTAAACCAAAGACTATAATCCTAGATGTAGTCTAGTACGACTGGTTCGTCATGTTGAGGATGAAGTTGTGGAAGCCGCACTGGCCTAAGATCTGTCACACTCCCGGGATGGCGCTAGAAGAACTTAGCAAGATAGATGTTGCCCACCCTTTTGGGAGTCCTGTACGAACGGATCTTGTAGTCGCTCTGCACAAGAGATGTCAAAAGTTAGAAAATAAATCACGACAAAGCATTAAGACAAGCGAAGGTTACGTACCCTTCCATTCTTCGGACTAATGGAGATGTGATTTTCCGAGTAGCAACGCAGCTCTAAGTTATCTCAGTCATTGACTCTCCATAGATTACGAGAGCTAGACATCTTCTTTGCTCTCCGAGTTGGCATGCTACAAACGAAATAAGACGAAGGCTCAAACAACAAACAGGCAGCATAACGGCTAGAAATGGAAGGTTGTCATACAAGTAAACGACCCTCAGGTCGGGGGCTCACGACTAATCAACACAACCACGCCTAAGGAGAATGCACTATTCTCCTAGCCATCCAAGCAAAAGGCAAGTAAAGCAATAACCAAAGGGTGAGAAAGAACACTTCTTCTCCCTAGTAGAACTACACGGCCAAAGGAATGCACGATTTCATTTTTGAATTCCATATACAACAAGCATTCAAAGACAATGTACGAATTCTCTAATGCATAACAATCCCTAGTGAATTAATCAAATCACAATTAACAAGTCATACTCAAGTTTGAAGCTACTTACAATGGTGAGAATGCATATGAGCACCCACATTGTTGCTATAAGACATGGAAAGACTTATTCCATCATCAACAAACAAGGATCAACAAGGCATATGCACAATTCAACAAGGCATAGACATGAACAAGCTACTATTCATCTTCTTCAAGTAGTAAGCTTACAAGTTCATAACTCATTCAAATTTGCACTAAATTTGATAAAACAAGTTGCAATAGACTCACAAAGACATGAATAAGCAAAGGCATTCAACAATTTTGGGCATACACAAGCAAGGGAGAAAGCCCCAATTCAATTGCACAAATTGACAAGGCATATTCAAATGGCAAAATTTTGAATAATAAATTGCAACTTACAAGTATATTTCAAGTATCAAGTAGTAAACTTACTTGGATTTGGAATTTGATGAGCAAAGCAAGGCCTTTCCAAGCAATTCTAAGAGGTTAAGCTATAATGGAGGTCGGAGAGTATTTGTAAGAGACAAAGCAAAGAACAAATGACAAATGAAGCAAAAAGTGGCTAAAAAGCCACGAAAATCAGCCAAAATAAGCTAAATACTGGGCGTAATTTCGCCCAATTCGCGTAAAACGACAAGTTCTCTTACATCGAGCACTTTTTCAAGAACTCAGCACCTGAAAAATTATTCTTAAACATTTTTCTATAATTTTTCAGAAATTTTCCGGATTTTTCTAAGCATTTTTGCAATTTTTTGGAGTTTCTAGTAATTTAATTAATTTTGCAATAATTAATTAAATTATCCAAACACCTCCAAAAATTACGAAATTTTAACACAAAATACTAAGTTTTACAAGGAATTTTTAAATATTTTTATCATAATTTTTAAACTTTTGGTTAAATATTTACGAATTTCTTAAGTAAAATGGGCAACCAAGCCAAACGGAGTGTTCTGGAAGCTTCCATAACCTTCTCCAGTCGTGGCTTGCTCCCCAATGGTGTCTGGGTTCAGCCCCTACCTTCCCTTGCAAGCTCGTCCACATTCAACGTACATATTCAATTTTTTCCCAAAATAAACCGAGCAAAATAAGGCAAGTCGAGCAAAAAAGGAAGGAAAGAAGCTAGGCGTAATTTGGGCATCATTACGCCCACCTTCTCTCTTTATTTTTACCTTTTGCCTATAAATATAGCACCCCCCGAGCTCATTTAACAACTTTTGACGTTTTATGCACTTGCACTCTACCTCTCTTGCTCGTCCAAACTCTCTCCCTATCTCTCTCACACACACATAAATACATTCTTTCAATATCAAAAACATAAACACAATTACATCTAGGGTGGTTTAAGGGTTCTAAGGTTCCGAAAAGGGTTCTTAAGGGTCCGAAGCTCCATCCTTGGTCTACGTCAACGTGTTGCAAGGTAAGTTTGAGGCCAACGTCTCAACTCTAACCCCCTTTGCATGCTTGATTTTAGAACTTTGACTTTCTATGTAATTTTTCTTGTAATCTTGATTAGCAACTATTGGACAATTAATTAAAAGCAACTTTAGGCAAGAACTTTCAATTCCTCACACGAGTGCTTGCATGCTTGTCTCACACTATTAATATTCTTTACAAAGACCGACAAATTTCGTGTTTCACGCCTAATAAGATAACCAATAGACAACCGACATTAGGCTCCTAGAATACGGAATTAACAACACATGCCACAACAATGCAAATTAGACATTACGTGCATTTATTTTTATTAAACAACCCGCCTAGTAATCTTCGCATGCTTAGGGTTAAACGGAAATATGTTTATTGTTGTCTTTTAGACAATGAACTCACAATAACTGAGTAGAGGCCGCTAGAGGCGGGGGGTGTTGTTCACTATTTTGCCGTTACCCTTGTCCTCTAATCCCAACTTGGTGCACGACCAAACATGGAGTCCTTCGCCTTACTTTATGCAATTATAGGCAAGGCTTAAAACGGGTTTCGTAACTTCCCGAAAGAAGTGCGGTGGCGATTTCCTCTACTCGTTTTGAGTATAATACACACAAATCTCCAAGCATACTCACACTATGCAAAAAGCAAGAATTCAATTTTAGCAAACCCGAGTCGACAACCAAGTTGTACACCCAGAGCATAGGGAATAGACCTAATCCAGCCCGTTGACGCCCTGGCGCTCGTACATGCTGGATGGTTATTGGTAGAGGAGGGTCGAATCACGGTGGTTGACGGTAGGGGAGGGCCGAATTAGGGGCAGGTTAGGTTGGTGAGGAGCATATTAAGACGAAGAGGGGTTAGGGAGGTGTAGATAGAGGGCGAACGGTGGCTGGGATGGGACAGTTAGGGGTGGTCGGGTGGGGTTTGGTTGGGTTTTATATTTTTAATTATTTTTGCCTTTTGGTCTTTATAAAAAAAATGATCCCCAAAGATATCCCCGTCGAATAGATGTGAGCAAGAAGAGTAACACTATGCCAATAACAAAGAACTGCACAAGAAGTCTTGTTGTTTATTGTTTGATCAATACTCGAGATCGGGACCGCTTGGAGCCATGTGCAAAGCTAAGGTCCACCTTCATGTGTAAATTTTGCAGGTACACAGCTAGGGGGGCTAACCCCAAATCAAAGCAAATAATGTCGTCACTAGCATCTCGCAAATCAGCAAAGCCAAGCTTCGTTTAAGATGCAATACGTTCAACATCTCACATCAGCAACGAGTCTGGGTATACACACCGGCATTAAGCTCCTGACCCAACAAACAAGGATTGGTTTCCTGAGCCAAGTACAACATTCTCGGGGGGCTGACTTCTAGACATCAACTAGCTCTGCCGAATGAACATTCAGAAGATATCAGCGCAAGTCTAGGAATGCCCTATTCCATCTCAAATTCATATCACCAGCATTGCAAGACATCTTGCCATGATAACTATATATTAGCAATATACAATCACCATAGTTCAAGGCAGAGCAAGAGTTAGGAGCAAAGCACAAAGTGAAAGTCAAAGAACGGCCAATCGAGGTTCAACAATTCCCCAGCAACAACTTCAGTAAAAGACATCATTACTTAACGTTATGTGAGGAATCTTCCTTGATGGTGTAGCCGAAGAGGAGGTAAGCAGGCATAAGCAGATCAAGCACGGACCAGCAGGCAGTATCGCGACGTTAAGTGAAGAAATATTRGTGAATGAACACAGCTGAAAGGAGATAAGCAAGAAAAAGCAGATCAATCAACAAGCATCTAAACGTGAAGTTCCCAAAGACGAAAAGTCTCATATGAATGTGAAGTTCGTGAACGTGAAGTTCGTGAAAAACCATTTGAACGTGGAGTTCGTGAACGTGAAGTTCGTGAAGAACCATTTGAATGCGGAGTTCATGAACGTGAAGTTCATGACGAACCATTTGAACATGGAGTTCCTAAACGTGAAGTTCTTGAAGAACCATTTTGAACGTGAAGTTCGTGAAATTGCACTTGAACGTGACGTTCGTTAAAGGATGAAGCAAAATTTCAAGTCAYATTCAAGAGCACCAAATTCTCAAGCGGAGATAAAGAAGCAAGTATGAGCTAAATGAAAGCACAAGKAATTAAGCAAATGRGTGGAACGATCAAAGCAGAAATGAAGATGRAGTAAGTAGCCAGATTCTTAAACAAAGATGAAAGTAAAAGCATCAAAATTTCAAACAAGGCAGAAGCTATTAAACAAAAGCATCAACGTTTCAAGCGAGAACAAAGACGTAAAAATCTTGTGCTTTCTCACGACAATGGGCAAAGAACGCTCATACTATAACCATGGCAAAGACAAAGTTGGATGAAAAGCAAGACGTGTAGTTCCAAAGTGTAGACACCTAAAATGTCTCCCCAAAAGAGTAATCAGTGATGAAACATACCGCGTCTCGCATTGTTTCGACTTAGAAAAGATGCTTTGAACTCACAAAAGTTGGAATACGTGATGTCATACTCGGAACTATTGAGCAAAGGACAAATAAAAGGGGCAAAACATTTTCTTTTTATTTATTTTATTATTCTTTTTAGGTTTTCTTTTCTATTTTTAGAATTTTTTATTGGATCTCCATAATTTCCAGTTTTCATTGCATTCTTCACATTTTTCTGAGTCCAGTATTTTTAGATATTTTTCTGATTTTTCTTTATTTTCTATTGATTTTTATAAGTTTTTATACACAGAAATATAAAAAAAAATACAAAAACACAAAAAATATCCGGAAAACGTGGAAGGCAAATCACGAATAAAAATCGGAAGAAATCCAAAATATTTCGAGTTTGGAAAAATATATACGCAGAGGCTTGCGTATATACGCAGAGCCTGCTATATCGCAGCCCCTCTGCGTATATACGCAGACCTGCGTATATACGCAGGGTTTTTTTCCCTGTTTTCCCCTCGTGCCTATAAATACGTGCCTGCCTTGCTCATTCCGAACACACACGATTTCAAACACGTCTATTCTCTCTCTCTTGTCCTTAACTTGCGTTATTCTCTCTCTCACTCATCAAATACTCTAAACACATTCGTTTTGAGTTCAAAGCATCGATTCTGTTTCGATTCAACAAGCAATAACAAGGTTATTTCTGAGATTACTCGCCATTAAACATTACTCCTTTCTCAATCTAATTAATAACATTACGAGTTTCGATCTAATTAACAAACATGTAGAAACTCACTTTTTATCGTTCCATGTAATATGTAGGATTTTCATTTAATGTTTCAATGTTTTCATTGTTTTGTTTTCGTTCTTTTATTTCATTTTCATTATTATTATCATTGTCAATACAACGATTTCTATCTTGTATAGCGATTCAAGACGGAAGATTCATTTCGCTCGTTCTTTTATTATGAACTAACATTTGTTTTGTTTGTCTCTATATAGCGATTCAAGCGGAAGATTCGTTTCGCTCGTTTTTTATTGCGAACTAACTTTGTTTTGTTGCAGATTTAGGTAAGATTGTGACATATATTTTGAAGTTCATACTTCGCATTGTTCATTGTTTTCATTTGTATATATTTTGCTAAATAAAGACGGAAATTATGTGAATCACTTTAAAATCAGAATATAACTATGGACAAACCGGTTTTTAGCACCGTTTAACTTGATTAATGCAAAGTGTCACAATTCTCAGGTTAGTAGTCTCTGTGTGCATAATAGAAACACACTTTCGTAGTAATTTTTAGTGGTAAGTACGCTTCTAGTGCTAAAAATGTAAGTTATGTGCATTCAATAATCGTGATGAATGGAATTGCCATGGAGACCGAGTAGAGGCCGCTCATGCGTGCGAATGGGTTACAGATCTGATTCTACCATGTCCCCGAACCCACGAACTGGTTACTGGATCAGAACGTGGGGCCATATTTGGCACCAACGTTTCGGGCGTCCGTGAATAACCTTTATAGGCACAGCGGGTGGCGATTCCCCTTACTCGACAACACTACCTTAACGCACTTCACGTCGGTTCCGTGGCTCAAGCCCACGCAAAGCACCTCATGTAGTACCAACCATGCGCCCGCTAACCGAGGCGCGGCCCACGTCCTACAATTTGGCGACTTCACTGGGATGATCACCGTTAGGTGAAGTGGACAGACTTAAAAGTCTCGTAATTCCATCATCACGTTTATTAGATTTTGCTTTGCATTGACCTTTCAAATAAGTCGCGCCTTAGGCTCTGGTCTGCTATGGGCATGTCTATGCTTGAGACTCCATAAGGGGGATTACTACCTTGTTGATGTGGTATATGATCGCATGGGTAAGCAAGTCCTATCCCGCCCATGCCGTGTGTGCACGTGTTATGATGCGTGTGCATAAGGGGTATCTTGGCCATACATCGCTAATTGCAAGTGGTGAAACTGGACCAAGCTCTGCCCTTAGGCGTGTACACTCTCTGACTTAACCTAGACCGACCATATTGACTTGTCATCACGTGTCTTGTATATATGGCATGTATGGGTCCTCCTAGCCATTGTACAGTCTAGACCTACACAAACACTTTCATATAGTCTATGGTCATCTTTTATTCACATCATGATTTCATAGCCCATGATCTTTAGTTACCTCTACCTTAGTCCGTGACCATAGTTCACTAGGACTTGTCCTTCAAACTTCGACCTTAGTCACACAGACTTTGACCTAGTCTTGACCCTTGACCATTAGAGTCCACCATAGACTCTGACCTTAGGTCTTGACCCTTACTACTAGGTAGCACAGACTTTGACATTAGACGTTGACTTTAGACTCACATTAGCTGACCTTACCTTCATCCAAATAGGCTCGACCTCTAGCTGACCCTAACCTCTTTAGGCACATGCATATCATACATCCCAATGTCATTGGTGCCCTTTCAAAAAAAAAAAATTCAAAAAAAAATTCAAAAAATTCAAAAAAAAAAAATTCAAAAAAAAAAACACAAAAAATTCAAAAAACGATAAGGGCACCTTGCATGCATTCTTCTAGGAAAGATGACCATGGAATTAAAGACATGCATTTGCATCTGCATCCATATATTCAATAATGACCAAGGAAGTTCACTAAGGGTTTATTTCTTTTTGAAACGTGAAGCCGTCTCCATAGCCCTTGCTCGACCCAAAGATTGAGCCCTCAGTCCAATCCAACCTAACCTCCTCCAACCTTCATTACCCATCAGCCTTAACACCACAAAATGGCGCTCCGAACCAGAAAAGCTCAAAAGCTTGCCGAGCAAGTCAACAGCTTGAAGCTAAGATCAAGGAGTTGACCTCGAGCTCTTCTTGGACAAGCTGTTTAAAAAGGCGATCCAAAACCATCGACCCCACCTTTACCAAGACCAACCTCCTCTTGACCCCAACCTTGCAACCAAACTGCCAAAGGATTTCTCAGCCGAAGACATACCCAGTTCAAGCCGACTTATGACCCTCGATTCCATTATAAAGGATTTAAGACCACCATGGCACTTAAAGATTGACTCTGCTTGTTCCAATGGTCTTTCCCCTTTCCTTGGAACCGATATGTCAGAAGTGGTCTTTTCACCTTCCTTAGAAAAGAAAAGCTACTTGGGAGACATCATCACGCATTCATGGCAAGATACAAGGGTAACATTCAGACCAACATCCTTCGAGAGCTTGAATCCTTAAACAAGGAGACAACGAGGGTTCACTACCTATTGACTAGATGGAGAGGAGTTGCTGCCCCCTAGTCTCCGCTCCTACTGAAGAAGATGGTCAAGACCTTCATTCTGCCTCCAGCCGGAATACAAAGATCATCCAAGTATCGAGGCCTACCACTTTCGCAAAGCTACGACATGAGGGACATTAGAGAATGACCTTCTTCAATTCACATGATCAGTTGAAGTCTTAGCTTTAGATCGAGTCGGGAGATCCCTTTCCTAGACTATGTATCATTCTTTTTCCATTTCGGGTCTATGTCATAGGTTTAGGATCAAATTCTGCAATTAGCCTCTATGTATAAATTCTTTGTTAATAAAAGTTTTTTTTCTCATTTTCTTTAGCCTCCATTATATTTGTGCTTCTAACTTCAATGGAATCAAATTAATAATCGACCTCACAATTCAATGGACATTGCCAGAGAGCCTTCTTTCGTAGCTCCACAAAATAACCTCTTCCCCTCCATTCCCTTCACCACATCAAATCAAAATCCCTGCAACCCTTTGAGCCATAAACACTATCATTTCAGCCTATCTTTCTTTCATCACCCACATCTGCCTAACCCTTTGACCCAAACGGTGCGTAGGAAAAACATGTGCAAAAGAAAAAAAAGAGAAGAATAAAATGGCAAAAAGCAAAAAAGCAAAAAATCAAAATTCAATTGCCAGTCATCACAAAAGCAAATCAATATCAAAATCCAATGCAAATCCAAAGTTCACAAGAAGCCCAATTCAAACAAAAAGCAAAAGTTCTAAAAGGCACACTACGCATCGCAGTTCACTTCATGATCATCAAGCCTTTTTCAACCCTCAAACCACAGCCTCACATTACAAACCCACAAAGCCCTCTCACACGAGGCATTTGTCCAAACCATCAACAACCAACTCGACGGTCTGATTCCAAAAGGATACGTAGGAAGCCTCTTCTCGAGTCGACCAATAATCAATAACGTTCAGAGGCCACTCTCTAATATAGTCTTGATTCCCTTAAAAGTCAGAAGCACAACAATCCTAGTGTAGCACCCCGACATAGACTCAAGCTTGAACCTTACTCATCTAGCCAACCACATCAATTCCCCATTTACTACCCTAGTCACAAATTTTAGCCTTGTCTTTTCTTACCTTTAGCTTATTCTTTCATACACCTTAAGGGCTCTCCTCAACTCATCCTTAGGCTATCTCTCTGTAGCATCATCAGGCATCCTCCTCAAACATCGCATTGCAGCATTTCCTCATGTTCTCTCCTCATGCAGCATTCAGCTCAATTACCGATTTGGGCAAATCGAAATCACATCCCAGTACCTCATCCCTTACCAATTACTGCCACAAAGGCTAAGCCAAGACCCATGACTCCACAACATTCACTAGCCTTACCTTGCTCCATCAACCATTTGCCCCAACCTCGATCAAGTTGGGGGCTCACCCACTTAAACCAACCAT
Organism: Bassia scoparia; assembly: GCA_008642245.1. NCBI lineage: Eukaryota > Viridiplantae > Streptophyta > Magnoliopsida > Caryophyllales > Amaranthaceae > Bassia > Bassia scoparia. The sequence goes on along the minus strand of SNQN01000875.1, from coordinate 79,523 downwards.
TAACACCACAAATTAAGCCATTCCCACACCCCAAACCCCATGGGTTGGGGGCTCACTTGCAATCACAAGCATCGCCTTTGCTCGCATGGGGCTGAGACGGCTCCATCCACAATCCAAAAGCATCTTACCATTAGTCAATTTCCTGGTCATTTCATGCATTAAATCTAATAATAGACTTGCATTACACATATAGCCATTGCAAACACTTCATAAGCATCATTGCGCATTGAGCATACAAACTTCATCAAGCTATGATCCTGCACAAACACATTACATTGCACATTGCACATTGCACATTCGCACCACCTCCACACAAGGCTAGGCCACATCTACATGCAGAACGTCCTAAATCGAATACTGACTTTCGTCTTACGAACGGTCGTCTCTTTAGACTCAGTCAAAGTGGTGGTCTTTGCGCTAACAGCTCCTTTACAATTTCGGTTTGGAACTTTCTCCCGCACCAGAAATTCCATATATGCACGACTCGAGTCTACGATTTCTCCCGCTACAGAAATCCAGCACAAACATCTTTCGGGTCTACTTTTTCTCCCGCTACAGAAATCCAGCACAAACGTCTTTCGGGTCTTATGGTTTCTCCCGCCTACAGAAATTCAAGCAAATACATCTTTGTGTCTTGGATCTTCCCGCGTACAGAAGTTCCGTCAGCACATCTTCGGGTCTTGGAATCTTCTCCCGCCACAGAAGTTCCATCAGCAACATCTTTGGGTCTTGGAAATTCTCCGCTACAGAATTTCCGTCAGCATCTCTCAGGTTTGGAATCTTCTCCCGCTCCAAGAAGTTCCGCGCACTTTCCGGGTTTGTAGTTTCTCCCGCCAACAAAAAATTCCAAGGAAAGCAAATCAGACCGCACGGGACACGCTACAGGTAAAACTAACCTTTGTTTTGCAGGTACCGGCGAAAAGGGTGACTCAGGGTCGCAGAACGTCTTGAGTTGCTCTCCGTCCCGAATTCGAATTATTTTGACTTCACCTTACGAGACTATCGTCTCTCCAGACTCAGTCAAATGGGGGCTTCTGTAGACACCTAAAAATGTCTCCCCAAAAGAGTATCAGTGATGAAAATACGCGTCTCGGCGATTGTATTCGATTAGAAAAGATGCTTTTAACTCACAAAGTTGGAAATACGTGATGTCATACTCGGAACTATTGAGCAAAGGACAAATAAAGGGGCAAAACATTTCTTTTTATTTAATTTATTATTCTATTTTTAGGTCTTTTCTATTTTTAGGATTTTTTATATTGGTGATCTCCATAATTTCAGTTTTCATTGCATTTATCAATTTTTCTGAGCTCACCAGTACTTTTAGTTATTTTTCTGATTTTCTTTATTTTTCTATGATTTTTTATAAGTTTTATACGCAGAAAATATAAAAAAAAAAATACAAAATACACCAAAAATACTCCGGAATACGTGGAACCTTCTTAGAACACTCTAGAACTCCTTGCTTGGAGAGCAAGTGTCTAGTGCATTGAATCAAGGCAAATCACGAAATAAAATCGGAGGAAATCAAATATTCGAGTTTTGGAAAAAATATTATACGCAGAGGCTTGTGTATATACGCAGAGGCCTGCGTATATACGAGAGGCCTGCGTATATATGCGCCCCTCTGCGTATATAACACAGGGTTTTTCCCTCGTTTTTCCCTCGTGCCTATAAATACGTGCCTGCCTGCTCATTCCGACACACAACGATTTCAAGACACGTCCTATTCTCTCTCTCTCTCTGTCCTTAACTTGCGTATTCTCTCTCTCCACTCTCTCAAATACTCTAAACACATTCGTTTTGAGTTCAAAGCATCGATTCTTGTTTCGATTCAACAAGCAATAACAAGGTTTATTTCTGAGATTACTCGCCATTAAACATACTCCTTTTCTCAATCTAAGTAATAACTATTACGAGTTTCGATCTAATTAACAAACATGTAGAACTCCACTTTTTATCGTCCATGTAAATATGTAGGGTCATTAATGTTTTCAATGTTTTCATTGTTTTTTTTTCGTTCTTTTATTTCATTTTCATTATTATATCACTTGTCAATTACTAAACGATTTCTTATCCTTGTATAGCGATTCAAGACGAAAGATTCTTTCGCTCGTTCTTTATTATGAACTAACATTTGTTTTGTTTGTCTCTATATAGCGATTCAAGGCGGAAGATTCGTTTCGCTCGTTTTTTATTGCGAACTAATTTTGTTGTTTGCACATTTAGGTAAGATGGTTTGTCAATATTTTGAATTCATACTTCGCATTGTCATTTTGTATCATTTTATTATTTTACTAAATAAAATACCGGAAATTATGTGAATCACTTTAAAATCAGATTAACTATGGACAACCGGTTTTTAGGCACCGTTTTAACTTGATTAATGCAAAGTGGTCACAATTTCTAGGTTAGGTAGTCTCTTGTGCATAATAGAAACACACTTTCGTAGTAATTTTAGGGTTAGTACGCTTCTAAGGTGCTAAAAATGTAAGTTATGTGCATTCAATAATCGTGATGAATGGAATTGCAATGAGACCGAGTAGAGGCCGCTACATGCGGGCGAATTGGGTTACAGATCTGATTCGTACCATGTCCCCGAACCCACGAACTGGTTACTGGATCAGAACGTGGGGCCATTAATTTGGCACCAACGTTTCGGGCGTCCGTGAATAACCTTTAGGCCACTGGCGAGCCCCTTACCGAAACACTACCCCAACGCATCAGTGCGGTTCGTGGCTCAACCCACGCAAAGCACCTGCGATGTAGTACAACCGTCCCCGCTAACGTCGAGGCGCGCCCACATCCTCCAAAGCAAAGATTCACTGAACTATGTTCGCAAATCCAAAAGCTGAGATCGGAGCAAATCAAGAACGTGAAGTTCCAAAGGTACGAAATCAAATTCTCAAGATCGAAAGCAAAGCGCGAGGATAAGTCAGTCAATTCCCGATGAAGCAAACAACATCAAAGGCACACGCACAAAAAATCCCAATGAACACAAGATCACTGATGGAAATGAAAGCAAGCAAACCAGCAAAGACACAAGCAACATCAACACAAAGAATAATATAAAATTAGCAAGCAATAGCAACCGTAGGTGTAGGTAAAGCTAACGCATTTGTTCTGCAGGTACCGGGTACTTTGGCTTTCGTTTTACGAGATGTTCTTATCTGCAAACTTAAGAATAGCGGGGGCTTCAGTAGATACCTACATTTGTCCCTAGCCCAAGACGGCCAATGATAAGACACCCCTTGCAACACATAAGCTGAATTGAGTGAGCTAGGGCCTTGACAAACCCTAAATAAGTTTTCATTACACCGAGCACATTTCCCTACACAAGCACCCTTAAAAATGAATATTAATTTCAAAATAACTTTAACCTATTTAAAACATTTTTATAGAATTTTTCAAAATTTTCTGGATTTTTCTAAGCATTTTTGGAATTTTTTGGAATTCTCAACAATTTAATTAATTTTGCGATAATTAATTAAATTATTAAAACAATTCCAAAATTCACGAAATTTTGACCCAATGCACTATTTTTTACAAGGAATGTTATGCATATTTTTCCATAATTTTTGGACTTGTAGAAAAATAGTTATGAATTTTCAAAGCAAAAATGCACATCCGAGCGAAAAGGCCCGTTCCGAAACCTTTTAAAACGTGGGGCCCACTTGGATTGCTCCCCAAGACACCTAGGGATCAGTGTCAACTCTTTCCAAGCATGCCTTGTTCAAATTCAAACCGTAATATATTTTTTCCGAAAATAACCGAGCAAAAAAGGCAAGAAGAATCACGCAA
>SNQN01000875.1:47134-75697 GCA_008642245.1 Bassia scoparia | reverse complement strand
TGTGTTGAAAGTTGTGGAAGTCACTGGGAAGTGTATATGTCATTGGAAGATACTTGGCATTTTTATAGAGGGCGATACAAGGTCAGGATTATAAACAGCTTTACGGTTACAATCACGTTTTCCTATTGAGGAAATCTCCGAACGATGATCAATTGGATTTAATGCGGACGTATTAGTTTTCTTGGGTGTGACGAAAGTCATCTTTTAAAGTGGGAGAAGGGGTGAATAACCATATGATAACTTTATACCCCGTAATTTTCGAATGTTATAAATTATTTTTCGTTATTATATAAAACAATTATTCCATAAAACGATGCGTAGCAATCTATTTAAATTCTATTTAAAATTTTTTATTATCTTCCTTAGGATATATTTCCAAATTTAATTTTTAGTTGGTTTTATTTTATTTTATCCAAAAAAAAAAAAAAAATATACATTTATGAATCATTTTTTACAATTTACACACGATCACATAGATTCGTAAACTATACTTTCGTTCTTTTTCCAATATCTTCATTTTGGTTATTATAAGAAAAGGTTAAAGAATATCTTAGATTTGAATACACGATCCTCAATAATTATTAGTTTGAGATTCACTCATATTGTTGTTAGTTTTTAATGTTGTTTATTCAAAAAAAACATAAAAAATAAAGATTTCCTTTTATTGTCTTTCGGAAGTCGCTCATATGGTCTATACAGACATTAAAAAAAAACCCTTTCTAAGGCATTATAATGGTTTTCACCTTATTCCAGTTGGAATAATTGTATTCCACCTCTACGGGATGGCACACTTAGTTCCACATTAGCCTTTGGGAATTTAACTTCTGGTATTATTTTACAAAACAGTAAATAAAAAGAAAAAAAAACAAAACACGGGCGGAAGCCTTGAGAGACAGATTGTAGAAACAGAGAGAGAAGCGGTTTTTAGAGAAAAGTCAATGCTCTGGAATCCGGAGCGTGCCTTTTTCTTAGGTGCTGCTGTCCAAGCCCGTCAAGCTAGTTGCTTCGAGCCAGTCGTGAAGCTACCTATGGCTTTCTAAATTTTAGCCTTATACTTATACATACCATCTCTATATACGAGCAGTGGGAGCCAACTGGGGTAACCACCCAGGAGCACATTGTCAACTGGAAGCCGTGCCGCCCGCGCCCTCATTGACTAAAAATCAATTAATTTGGTAATTAGGGAGGATGTTTTTGGTTGCACAATTATAAAATTTCAGATCGGGACTTGGGTCACCAACGTGGGCGATTTCCTCTATGTGTTTCGAAGTATAAGCAACACACTAATTCGAAGCAATACTTTCGGGATCTCTCCTAGCTCCGGGCAATGAACTTAGTCGGAGTACCTATCTGTCAATTTGTACGATATTTCCTCATATTGGCTTCATGCTAATGTTGAACCTAGCTCATATCTATAATTAAGCAGAGTTGAATTTTTTCATTATTCTACTTGATACCTTGATTCTCTAGTTGGTGTAATAGAGATAGTCAATTTATTAGCGATAAAACTTTTATCACTTCTATTGAGCAGGTCAATTTGTATAATAGAGAACCCGCTATTTTACGGAAATTATTAATTGGTCAGATAAGCTAGCTTAAACCTTTTCTTTAATTTCTTTGGTAATATGCGGTTAAATACAATATTTTTTTGGTTTAATAAGTAGTCTGAATAATGTTTCCTAGTTAATCTTATGATAACGTTGACTACATTAGATTAGATTAAGATATACTTGTATATAGTATGCATTGATATTATATGTAAATAGCTAACGAATCACTATGATTACACGTTGATCTGTTAGAGATCTATCAACTTAAGCAGATAACTCTTAATCAAACAATCCCTTTTAACCCTATTTTAAATCAATACTCATTAGGGAATTGAGTGTTTTTTTACATGTTATCATTATAGACTTTTTTCCGTTAGACGAGTTCATGCATGCCATTTTCCTCTTTTTCATATGGATGTTCTCATCCGTCTGAAATTAATATGCAATTTGTTAGTTTTATTCCACAGGCTTTTAGAAAGTAGATGTAATTATTTATCTTATATGGTGATCCACGATTGAGATTCATTTTATGAGTTTATTACTTTGTAAACTTCGTGTACAATATGTATGAATAAATAATAAGTGTTGATGGGACAGGGAGAGATGGTAGCAAAACTTCTTCACTCGCACTATGATCAGGCGAATGCTTGCAAAATCTAGGGTCAGTCATTTATTTTTCACAAAATAATATACACTTTAATATCCTTTATTCAAACATTCAGTTCGGAATATATTATGAATGGATTTGCTCTAATCGAGAGATTTAATTTATCATCATTCATTTACATTTATTAGTAATTAAATTTCTTTTTTCTTTAATTTAATTTAATTTTTATAATTATGCACAATAATGCAATACAGTAGAGGTATTTCTTTGTATTTTTTGCACCACTTAACTACCTTAATATCATAAAATCTCCTTGTTATTATATTGTTATATAGGATTGAATCAGTCTCGTTTCTTCCTGAAGACGCACTATCTAATTGCACATGCAAATTTGAATCATATACTACTGATTATATTATTGTTTTTGGTGCTGGTATGAGTTTCAATGTTCTTATGTCCAATAATATTTTATACTTACATCTTTCTCAAAATACAAATATCATATGAATAGTTACGTGCGGCTTTCTTTTTGCACTACATGCTATGTTTTCCCGTAAATTTAGGTAAATTAGTTTGCTAAGGCAGTTTTGAGCGACAATTTTCATTGGAGATGAGATAATGTGTCATGAATTATCGGGCAGCATAACACCCTATAGTTCGCTAGAGCTTAGGTGACAAACATGATATATGTAAGGAGACCAGCCTAATGAATTAAATTGGTAGTACATCGGGGTTGGTTTAAAGTGGAGAGTAAGCGCAGGCTGCATATAACGTATGAGGAAATGGCTTACTAACTGAAATGTTACGATTTATTCTTGAAACGGAGGAGTAATAACTAAAGTCCACTTAGCAGGAATGTCCATAGCACAAAATGATAAGGCCTACCTTGACACAACACAAACAACAAACCAAAGAAAGAGGAAGAGGGGACACAACCAAATATTAATGCACAAAAGCTAACTACGATGCTCACTTTATAGCTAATCTAATGTCCACAAAAAACAATTTACATTATGTTTGTAAATAAATTTAGCCCAAGCTAAATGAGTTGAAGTAATAATACTTTTAGCAGCATAATATCATTTTCTTTTGTTTGAGGCGATTGTGCTTCTTACGGTTTGAATCCTATAGAGAAAAGAACAATCTGAATGTAATTACTTTATTTTGTTTTTTTCTTTTTTTTTTCCTGCCCAATCAATGTAAAATGTAAATCTATTTCATTACTTTGTAATCATGTTACATTGCGTGACGTTGGTAATTCAAGTTTATGAGGTCTAATCCACTAATATTGAACGGTGGACGCAATTTGTTATAACTTAATTATTATATTTTGAAGACGGGTAATTAGTGTAGTAGATAAAATTGCCTAGTTGATGTAAGTGGAGACTAGTCCTAACTTAATAACAATTAGGCATCAAATTATAATGACAACACACTGTTCTAGTGTTTTTTAGGTGTTCATCATACTTTTTTTACATCGCTCATATGGTTGAAATGATGCTGGCTGAGAGTTCTCTTATGAATATAAAAAAGAAAATTACGAAAAAAAATCTAACAAAAAAATTTTAGTGGTATTCAAAATTAAGTCGTACACTAGAAGATTGGTGATACGTCGAAATAATAATATACATATATATATATTTATATATATATTATATTATTATAATATATATATATCACATATAATATACATCTACTATTAAGATATATAGTTAAGACAGTTTGATGTAATCAATACTAACTATGAATGTATCTTAAAATCATTATAGTCCATATATTTCGTATTATTTCGGCTATCAAATTCTTAATTGTAGTATGCTAGCTATGAGAGGCCTGTGAGGATTCATGAGTCCTGAGTTCAATAGACACTCAATAGCTAATCTAGATCATAATCAAATGCTTTGAAGTAGATGATAATTGCTATGATTTGTCATATTAATATCGAAATACTTTTTGCTTGTTATGATGCTAATAAGATTGAAACTGTGATGTTTTTATTTTAAGATAATTCAGAAAAATTTATTTGCATAATTAAAGTTTTAATGTCTATGTGATGAAATGGGTGTCTTTGCTGAAAACAGGTTAGCTAATACATTGTTTGATTAGGTCTGACTAATTTAATTTGGTGGACATAAATTATGTTTGTCCTAAGTTTCGTTTATGTTCATCACTTAATTGATTGATTAATTCATGATTTGGTTAATATTATAATCGTTTTTTGTTTGTAAATATTTAAGTTGTTAATTAAAGCGGCACCTATCGCTGGGTTCGCTAATGATGGAGCCATTCGACAATTAGGGTGTTTTTTTGTATAACATGTTTTCTTCTTCCTATAATCAAATTTAAGTAGTAATCACGGAGTTGTTGGTAGATTACATAGCCAAAGCTTTGACAAGTGGTGACATTTTTGCCTATTCTAGGACTAATCATCAATTTGATTATTCATTGTCTGATTATAATGTTAGTTGTTAGCTTAAAATGTTGATGAGTAAATGCTTTTGATTTTTTAAGGATTTTGACTTATATTGGTATGTATATTTTTGTAAGAAATTCTCTACATTAATCTCATTCAATATTAAAGCTCTGACTTAGTGCTAGGCGTAAAATCAAATATAATAGAAATATCGATTCATTTTAATTCTACTCACATTAATCTTGAAAACTGACAAGTCACGATTGAACCCATCTGACTCCACACCCACGATGTTGATCCTACATCACGACTAGAGACGTTCTCAAACGGCCTAACATCCAGCTAAAAATTCGAAATTAAAATGGCACAAGCTCATCAATAGCTGGGCTTCATGAACTGAAATTAATTGAAAGGAAACAAAAAATACCTAGGCAAACCTAGTTTAAATGGGAGTTGAAATTTTGATTTTAAAATGGAGAAAGAAAGTGAAGAGTAGCAGAGAGGGAGAAGGAAGTTGGGTGTTTATAAAGAGGGAAAAGAAATATAATCGTTAGTGCAAGTATCTAGAGGAGTAATTAAGGTGCGTGTGGAATTAAGAGTTTCAAAAGTAGGGGTGAAGAGCCGCGCGTCATATGGTGAACGCCTGACTTGATTTTTGACCGATAAATGACCTTGGGTAGCCATTTTTAATAAAACATAAATATATCTCAGGGCAATTGTTTTGTGAATCGCAGTAGAATCTGCCCAAATATCGGCATCCGGCAATATATGTGGGAGTTTTGGGTTTCTTTGCAATGATGATTAGCGAAAATGTCGCCTTCCATGGCATTCTTATTGCATACTATGTCATTGCATTGTGTCTTTGTTGTTTACACACATTACCTCAGAGTGTTGGCTTCTACATTTCATCTCCGCTTCTTTGGCTCATACGCTCCCTTCATCTTCTTTTGTCTCTAATTAATCGCATTTTTTCGTACTTTCGGCGGTTTAAGATCTGAGTGTTTTGTGTTCGAAGCTTGCATCCTCTCTTGTGGTTGTTCAAGCTTGGGATGCTCATGCGCGAAGGCTGTTTGGGCATGAGGTTATGTTCTATTGTTTGGCTGGTTGATTTGTGATTTGGGTTATTTGGTGGTTTTTTTGGGTTTTTTGGGATTTGAATTAGGCGTCTTTTCTTGGTTGTAGTGTTGCAAATACAATTGGGTTTCGAATTTTCAAGTTCAATTAGGGTTCTTCTAATTGAGTTTTGGCTGTTGATTTTTTGGGGCATTTTCAACACGGATTTGAATTGATGGGGGTTGAAATTATTTGTTCGATTTAGGGTTCAAGGTTTTGCGATATTTTATTCTTTTTTGCTTTGTTGTGTTCGAATTAGGTATTGTTAACGTAAATTGGTGTTTTGATATAGATGGCATCCGTTATGATGGTTGTTGATTTTCAGAAGTAGAAGATGAAAATTAAGGTCATTCACGTCAAATGAGAGAAATTTCTAGTTTTAATGTGTCTTGCTTTTGGTATGGGATTTCCAGGTGGAAATTTTTCTAGAACTTATCGGTTATGGGATTGCGGTGTTAATTTTCAGTAATTTATTTGGGGTTTTAGTTGATGGGCATTGTGAATTATTGCATTCTTATTGGGTAAAATATGGACTTTTGGGCTTTAATCTTTTACTGGCTAGAATTCCATTTCAAATAAGTATTGCTTTTTTGGGTATCCTGTCAATTTTTCAGCTGATTTTTTGGTCTATTGCTTGAATTTCGTGTTTTTTTTTTTCTGGGTAGGTGGAGAGTTAAGCGGTTGTTGGCTGCGACGCCATGGCCCCCCCTGGAAGGTTATGTTTTTTTGTGAGTTTACGCGGTCACAAGAAGTGAATTTGATCGATTCTGGAGTGTCTAAGGTAGGAATTGCTATCAGGCGGTATTTAATTTGATTTGATTTTTGGGGTTTTGATTTGGGATCGCCATTTGTTGAGGTTGAACATATTTGCGCTAGATTTGCCATATTTTAGTTATATATATCGCATGCCATTTCCGCCCCCCCCCCCAATTTAAACTGGGACGAGCCGGATGATTGGCCGGATATCGCAATAAAATTCATTTGAAAACACACACTACCATGCAGTTCACTCATCACACTCACAGTAATCGGGGCGCAACATCGAAATCAAGAAGAAAGATAGACACGTAACACATCAACGTATGGGTATAAATAGGATGAATAGATGGGAAGAGAAAGCCTCATAACTCTCTAGCCACCACCTAGTCATCCAAGGTGTCTCCGTCGTCTGCTGCCGGATCTCTACCTACTCCTTCAACTAGCCATTCTAAGTAAGTACTCTCTTCTCTTCTCAATTTAATTCAATTGAATTTAATTTAATTATGAGGTGTTTTTATTTGGACGTGTTTGGATGGAGGCGTTTTCAGGGCAGCAAGATAGTGGACAGTGGGGTTGTGTGTGTGGTGATTGTGCTGTCGGTCGCCAAACATGACTCATTATAGCATTCTTATGGATATTATTGCTCATCCTAAGCCTCATCATGTTCTTGTTGAAAAGCCCCTTTGCACTATTGTTGCTCATTGCAAGRAGGTACTATTTTCAATGCAATTCTTCTTCAGTCTACATATATCAATCTGATTGTCAATTGTTTGTGCAGTGTAATTTTGTGATGTTGCTTTAACTTGATGATTGAAATTATCCTTCATATCGTACTCATTGCTTACGTTCTTACTACCCCATTTCATATTTTCATGAGCTAAGTGTCTAAGGGAGCATAGAAGAGAATAAATTCCTGTCCAAAAGAATGTACTCCGTATCTAAATTCTGTTAGAACATCACAAAATGGCCTGAAAATGTAAAATTTTTTGATATTATGGAATTGAGGAAGCAGCAATGTGACATAAAAAGGTTATGAAACTGTTTTGGGTTCATTTTAGTTCACTACTTATTCCATGCCCCCCCCCCTCGGAGGGTTCATTTGTTTCTGTGAGTTTCGTCGACGGGAATGAATTTGATCGATTCTGGGAGTGTCTAAAGGTCGGTTGCTTCAGACGGTTTCAATTTGATTTGATTTTTTGGGGTTTTGATTTGGGATCCACATTTGTTGAGGTTGAACATTTTGTTATATTTCCATACTTTTAGTTAATATATATCCATCATTCCCCCTCCAATTTAGTAAGATTATTTTTTCAATTTTTGTTAAGATTCAAGATGTTGAATTATGTGATGAATAATGTGGTTGACCCTGGATTTAAGAAATGTTTTTTCTCTTTCTTAATTTTRGGTTTTATAGGAGGGTCCCAAGTTGAAGGATGTTTCGACGTCGAATCATCAAAGAAYTATGAAACTGAATCAAACTTCAATCAAATCTGTTAAAGAAACCCCAGATGAGAAGACAAAGCTTGGATAGTGGGAGCTTACTAAGGCTATTAGCCTTTCTTAGCATCGTTTGAAGGTGAAACTACTGAATTTTATTTGATTCACTTGTTTTTTTTAATTGAATGATAGATTAGGGTACTTCACTATCGTCATTTCCTCACAATATATTCTCCTGCAATTTTTTTTAACCCTTATGTAAGCTTATTTTCTATCACCTTCTTTGAATGTTTTTGTAGGTTTGAAATGTGTTTTGATCTATCTGAATATTATTTCATAATTGATTGTGCCTTCTTCATGCATTTGTATTATTGGGAGCTTAAAGAGTCACTTATAAAAAGGAAACAACAGTTTGAGTTCACCTTTTCTTGTTAATAAGACATATATTCTTATTATTACTCATAGTGTTTGAGATCATGATATGTTAATAAGACATGATTTGTTCTATAATTGTGATGTGCTTCTATCATGCATTGTTATTGGAGCTTAGAAGTCACTTATAAAAAAAAGCAAGTTTGAGTTCACTTTTCTTGTTAATACATGATATGTCATTATTATTACTCCTGTAGGTTGAGATATAGAAGGTGTTGTCCATTTTTGCTGATAAGATTCTATGTCCGGTGTGATAATGATTTATAACTTTGTGTAGTTCTAACAATTGCTTTGTTGTTTTAGGAAATGCTTATTAATCTCAATTGTCTTTGTTATACTAAATCAACTCTATAAGCTATATGTTTTTTTGTTCCTTAAATAGTAGTTTGTGTATCTGATTTTTGATTTTGATGGTTAGTTAGGAATGTTTTTTGTGATTTTTTTTATGGGTTTTTGTTGAATGTGGTGGTGTTATGTTGTTTTCTTGGAGGAATGGATTTAGATGGACTAAGATTTTTCTGTTTCAATTATAACATGTCGAACTTGTCGTAAGCAAAACAGAGATAAAGGACCTTATCCGCTCCCGATGCTCAAGTACCCTTATTACCAGAAGTGAAATAAAAAAGCAGCCAAAGCCAGAGCTGTTTATACTTTCAGTAAATCGCTACATAAATATACAAAGTACATAAGCTTACCCCGTAAGGCTAAATACAAATAATCTGCATAATTGGAGTAAGGTTAGAAATTATAGTCGCATTTTACGATCATAGCAAGCAGAGTGGGTTTCTGTCTACTTACTATCTCTGATAATTGTAGACCAATTTATTTTTAATATTACTGACTCAAACAATTCATTTTTATAGCATGCTTATGTTGTTGTTGAATAGTCTTTCATGCATGTGATTGTAATTTGCAAGAGTTGAGAGAAATGTTAGAGGAGATAATGGAGTGAGACGAAAATGGAAGAAATGGAAGATTTACTTGCCATTGAAATAACATTTGGGTGCCTATTGGTTGTTTGGGAAATGGATAATTATTTGGATATGTATATTAGTCATTTTGAATGACTTCGGTCACGTCTTTGAAACAATTAGGTGAATCACTTGTAAAATTACAATAATTTTTATGTTTTAGTGCAGGCTTTTGTCTGCAACCTTGGTGACAGAAAGGAACATAAATTTGGTGACCTTCTCGATTCTGTGATGAAGCTCTGGTTCATGTCTGCACTGGTATGTAACTCTACAATCGAAGCTTGTGCTAGAGGTTGTAAGAATTATTGAGTATTAATCTCCAAATTTTAAAGAAAGGGAGGAAGGATGGTGAAAAGAGTGAAAAATGTTTGATGTTGAATCTCTTCTCGTTTCTGTTATGACGTGCACAAAATTTCAAAGTGAAATGGCTTCACTATGTTTGTAAACATAAAAATGGAAGGAAAAGAAGGGGGGAAGGGAAAGGGAAGGAGACAAGCTCCGTTATTTGATAACATGTTTGATTTGGGGAGAAGAAGAAGGATTCTAAGGGTTCAGTTCTTTTGTTCTCATGCTTGCTGTGATCTCGTTTTAAAATGTACATTATCGACCGGCCAAAATAGGGATCTTAAGGTTGTGATTCGTCTTCTGTATTTTGTTGTCACTTTTCGTGTTTTGCTAACCAATAGAATTGCTTGTATATGTGCATAGTACTGATTGACGTTAGTCAGAGTTTGTATGAATTTTAAGATATTTTTTTTGCCTTTTTTTTGACTTCATCCATTGTGACTTGTTATTCATTCTCATATCTTGTTTTTTCACTATTGATGCAATGTCTTTTTCGCTACTGAAGTTCAGATAGATTGTGTGACTCCAAAGGGTTTAGGCAGTGTAGAAACGTGTAATGATATCTAGAATGATATGCAGTAATGTGTCAGTTACACAATGATAGCATGACTTACGTGTTTTGTTCGTTTTAACTACAGTGTCTGTGATTTAATGGTTGTATTTAGTTTGTTGACAAACCATAGTAGGTCTGTCGTAGGCTAGAATGGAAATGAGATTTTCAGAGGTATATTACAGTTGAACTTGTGTGTATTGATCGTAAGAAGGTCTAATCAGGCCAATGTGTCCATTGAATTGTTGAGGTCGTTATTTAATACTTTGAACTTTCCAATTAGATTAAGTTATGCATGGTCACTAATCGATCTTAAATCTCTTATTGTGTAGTAGCTTAAATGAACAAGAAATGAGAAAACACCAAGGGAAACTTTATTTATATTCTATGGGTAAGTCTCACTACTCATATTAAGAATGGACATAATAAACGATTGTAATTCTGTATACCGTAATAACCTTAACTGAACTATACTTAACAGTACGGCGGCTGAACCTTTTGTTAAAATTCAAGTAGTGCACTAACAATAATGATACATAGGCGAATGGCAGCTCCCTACCACGTCTGACCGTCCTAAAGCTAGGTATCACTTGCTGACCGCAAGTCACACTGATCAGCTGAATTTCGATCTGATGTTAAGGGTCTTGTGTCTATAATAGTCAACTTGCGCTCAGACACTATGGTAGATTTCAACGTTGCTTTGTGGAATGATAGTGTGTTTCGCATTGACTTTCTTCGATACTTGACTAATATGAATCTTTTTGAATAAATATACACATAATATGATAATCCCGGTTGAGTACGAATGCTCAGCAGTTCAGCATTTAAGGTAACATTGACTATTGTCCTTCTTTCAAATGTTTATGTAGCGAGCGTGCAGATGAAGTGCCTAGAGTACCATTCCTTCAGATGCGTGTGGTTAACCCTCCGATCTCAAGTGCATCAATTTTTCATTCGAATTTTCTTAGTTTCATTGTGTACAGGATGCAATTTTGACATAGATGAAAAGATACTATGAGAAATATCCAGATATTTTTAGAACAATATACAAATTCAGTAGATTTTTATATATAGTTTTAGGATTGACAGAATGAAGCTACGTTATAATCTATGAAGCTTAGCGTCTTGAGATTCCGTTAGCTAGAGTAAATTTTTATTCACAAAGAACGCATTTAGCTATTTTCATAATTTGGTTTTATTGTGAATAGTAAAACCACTTACATCATTTAATCTATAATTTGGTTTTTATATGAGATTCTTGTTTGTATATGTTAAAGCTAATTATACAGCCTTTATACAGTGAGGACAAACAATTATTACTGATACAAGTAATAGATTATTACATCTTTATAATACTCCGTACATTACTTTCTGGTGTTATTAGTATATATTATAAGCTGTATTTTTTCTTAAATCAGAAATGGGAGCTGGAAATTATTTCTTGATGCGGTTCGATAGCAAAAGTTTAAAAAAAGGCAGCCCGGTTCACAACTCACAAGTGCATCCCCATGAGGCGGTTCGATAGCAAAAGTTACAAATTCCAAAATCAAAGTCCATGTGACTATATGATTTGAAATCGAACTCCATGTTGGTAATTTTCATCCTTTCCTTGATATGTTCTTCAAGAAGTTATAAACAAGGATCTTGAACAAAAAGAGAAATTCAGAAGCCTAAAGCATGAATGCATGATTTGCTCCAATATCTTGTTCGAATGTATAGTAATTGGTGGTTTTAGTTTCTGCCTCCAAATTTATAACAGTTTGCTTTGTTATTACTCTAATGGAAAACAAGAGAGATATGCAAATCTATAAAAATGGTAATATATATGAAGATGGTACTGCTAAATCGAATCGAATCGAATCAAAGAAATTGAAAAGATCTGTTTCCACCAATGTTACTGTTGTTGCTGAGGTTATCAAGGAATGAAAGTCTAAATCTGCTGCTCCGCCTTCAAATATGGTGGTTTGTATTGATTTCTTTGAGTTTTGAATTTCTTTCTATTGGTGTAAAAAGGGTTTAAAAAAAGCAATGCTTGAAGAGTGATAGGACTTTAAATCCTTCACATGATAATAAGATCATAGCTCGTAAAGTTCTTGAAAGCGATGATGATGTGTATCCTCTTGTCCTAGATATTAATCAACCTAATCTGCTGGAAAACTTACAATCTAATATCTCAAATATAGCTTAGCTSTATTGAATGCTTGTAGTCTTGTGGATTGATTTTTTAATCTTATAGTTGTTTGATGTATATGAAATGAAGTGATAATGTTGGCATGATTTGATAATCAGTTAGAGTATATAAGTTATAACTTTTAAAGAGTTGTGATTAGTGTGTGAATTTTAAGCGGTGATTTCATCCGAAATGAAAATTTTGACATGAGATTGTATCTGATAAACACTTGCTTACTGCAGAGCCAATCGGCTCCATTTGCTACGAAATTGGAGCAGCTTAAGACCAAGGAAATTCTGCAGATAGCAGTAAAGAAGGGTAAGTCCAAAGAAGACGAGCTTAAGTGGGTTGTTCGTTCAGGACGAGTAGCTGCTTCGCTTGTAGTTGGCTTTAATAGTTGTAATGTTTATAGTTATTTACGTTTATTAGTATCTATCCCCTCCGGAGATTATGTAATATGTAAGGTGTTTTATGTTTTCTAGACTCGTCTAGAGAGGTACGATTGTTTGGATAGTACGCTACTGTGGTGACTAGGATTGCTATCCTGTCTTTCGGAACTGGTGATGGGTTTGTTTGTGCTGCATTGTTACTAGTGTCGATGTTGTATCATGGCCTAATGAAACAATCCTTAGTTATTTAAACCTTTGCATTTAATGTATGTTCAGTCTTTGGCTCGCATCTGTATTGACCATTTCTTCAAACTATATTACCTTAGTATAATAATAGAAGATTAGAAAAAAATTAATAACGAGTTACAATAATTATAATTAACAAGGATTAGTTTGTAAATTAGGTGTGTATGCAAGAAGATATCTAATAAAGGAGTGATTAGAGAGAAAAACAATATTATCACCATAGTACTTGTTATAAGTAGTTAAAGTATAATTAGGTGCTTGCATATCATGATAAATAGGGTCTTAATTCAATATAAACACTTTCTGATCACACTTAGAATGACTGCAACTCTAAAAGATGAACTCAAGTTAAGATAAATGCAATCTAAAGAGGCTGTAACTGTAGAGCATCATGTATTCTAATTGCCCACTTTAATTATCCTAACAATACATGACTTAGTTTATACTTAAATGACTATGATGCTTAAGGACATAAATAAACTTTGCACTATGACTAGGGTTTGATATTTTTTAGATAAAATCAAATTTAAAGTAAGACCTTGCGACAATAGTGTTTGTATAGATTAAACAAGTTTCTATTGTTTTGGGACGCAAATAAGCTCGTCGAATATTCAGCTGTATAGGCTATCAAAGGATTAGGATTGAGACTTTTTATAGGGAAAGATTGTTGATACATCAGTGAATTTCATGATGATGAAAAGACGCAAAAACTCAAAATCAATTTGGAAACCGAATATTGTGGGTTCTAAAATAGTTAGAAAAAAATTGAAAAATAGGATGAAACGAGAGATTGAGCAACAATGGAAGACACACGCTAGAGAGTACCGAACGAGATGAGATTATATTCTCGAGAAGAGATAGTGAGAGAAGATTCTGATTTTTGTAGGCGCTTCTTCAACAAATCTTCTGGTAGAAAGAATGAGACGGATGAGTAGCAGAGTAATAAAATTGGTAATTCTGACACTGACTAATGAAATAAGCCGTAACTTGTATTTTCGGAAATTTCAATTATAATTCATATTAATATCTTGTAGTAAGTTGTGAAACATCTTTGAAAAAAGAATTGGCTGAAAATATTGGAGCTAGTAGTGATATTAGGTGAGTTGCGGTTTCCTGAGTGTTACAATCATTAAAATTTTGGGCTTGCATGCTATATTGTCATAAAACCTTCCTTGATAAGTCACGTAATAAAGTTAAAAAATTTTGAGAGGACTAACATATTTATTACATTATCGTCCTTCTTATGCTTTAATTATGCAAATAGAATTTGTATGCTATAGTGTATGAACTTATAAGTGATTTTAATGCTTTTGTCATTGCTGCTTATAGAACTAAACGAATGTCAGTTGGTGGATAATACTCCGTAACTTAACCTACATCATAATGACATATTTGTCTTACAGTATTTTCATAAGACGGAAGTAAAGACTAAGCTGAGCTAATATGCAAACAGAAAAAATCCGTAAAACTGTCTGCCTGAATTCATTTCATCAAGCTGACACAGTGATTTGATGCGAACAATCGTTCTCATGGGACCGAATACAAGTCCTCCAACGAACTCGGATACCTCCAACCCTCCTTCACGAGCGTCGGCAGTTCATCATAATCTTCCAAATAGTCACTCGCCTTCATCATCGTCACCCTACCATTTCCCACAGCAAAGAGAGCATCTAACACTGTCTTCAGTCTTCTCCATCGCCGTTGTCGACCAAATCTGTGCTCGGATTGTGCGCTTGTCAAGGACTCCAAATTTCGACCTTGCATTCGCTCTCCTCTCCGTTCAATTGCTCTCGAAGCTGCGCAATCTCGTTCGCAATGTCCTTTGTTAAGGGATTGTTCATGGTTCTTGTTCGTGTTCATGGCTTCGCTCTAAGTTTTTGTTCTAAGCAACCAGCTTTCTTGATGCTCCCGAGAATACCCTTTTTGATAGGTCATATCACTACAATGTTACCTTTGATCATTTGTAGCTCTTTTATTTTGTTGTTATTTTTTGTCAATTAGTTTTGCTGATGTTAATGGGTAGATTTTGTTGTGTAATTTTGGGACAATGAATTATTTTGTGCTAAATTATGAGATGTTCTAAGAATTGTCATTTGCTTGATGCTTAGGGTTATAAGTAATCACTGAAATTATTGGGGGATGTTCTCTACTTAACGTCTAAAAAGCCTTTCGTCTATTCATCGGCTGATGATACCAGATATTTAAATACCGTAATTGCAGCAAAAATGGAAATAAATCTCAGGCTATACTAGACAAGCCTCCTTGATTGTTTTCGTTGGTTGAAATGCTTAATTTAAGTTGGTCCCAAGTGGGGGTTTTCAATAATTTTCGCGGTAATTGGACAATGTTGTGTATCAATCTATTTATATTTTGTTGGCAGCTACCATCAATCTTTTGATCACCTTCATTAGTAGCCCAATGGTATGTCCGATAGTTTTTTTTTATTCCCATTGGTATGTCCGAGGTTTAGGAAATGTTCCCAAATATAGCATTATTCAATTAAAAAGTCACATTAAACCACCGTAATCACCCCAAACCACCACAAATCATCGCAARCCATCACCGAAAGTCCCAAATTACCCCCAACAACCTCCCTTAAGCYGGGAAATTTTCTAATTCACTTATTCTCTCCTCTAATTTAAGTATCCTCGTTTTCTCTCTTCCCAAACCTTTACGTATTACCACCGACTCTTTCTTCAACCACGCACACTATTCGGGGTTTCGCTAATGGCTTGCAGTGATTTGTGGTGGTTTGGGGTGGTTACGGTGGTTAAACGTTACTTTTTAATTGAATAATACTATATTTGGGAACATTTCTTAAACGTCAGTCATACCAATGGGAATAAAAAAAACTCAGACATATCAATGGGAATAAAAAAAACTTATATGTCTGGGATTTCGCAAAACCTCAGACATAYCATTGGAAAAAACCCTAAAATAAACTTGTATACTCCATGCCGTTTTTGGATAGTATATTGAGGACCGTGGTTTTAGAGTTGTTAGATGTAAATATGTAATGAGCACAGTATAACCCCATCGTCTTCCATTCGTATCAGCAAAGATTAATCCATCAGATAAATTTCCCAGGTCTTACCTTTAGCATCCTTATATGCTACAGAAGTTTCATAATTCCTACACTTTCCCATGGCCATATAACATTCTCTACAGTCTAAACTGCTTAATCACCACAAAGCATCTCGGCCATCTCCATGCACCATTCACCTTGATTCCTCTAAAAACTCCCTGGCCATCTCAAGAAACAACTCTTAATCTGTAACAAATTCATGATCCACCTCTCTGCCTCTTTGATCTCTTATATCACTTCCCTTAAAGTTCATTATCCTTATAGTCCACCATCTTATCTTTATTTCACCTTGACTTCCTTTTATCATCAAACTTTATTTCAATGGATTGTCATAACCAAAGGCGGTGTTGAGTAACTACACTCTCCTCGGATTAACCGTTCAATTTATGCAACTTAGCTTGGTGAGAGTCCCGCTTCTTAAACCATGTGTTAGCGAGTTTMAGTTGATTGGAAAAATCCATACCATGCCCAAAGAGTCCATGAACACTCTCTAAGTCTTTTGGTCTTTCCTCAACATGTCCATTTAAAACTCCTCCAATATACAAAGTTTAATTGCTCGACCCACATTAATGAATAAGCTTTGCTTAGAGAAATTGACACTATTCAAATTGTTGTAAAACTGTAATTCTGGTATCTTCAATTTACCCTAGTATACATGAGTATTGTGTGGTTCTTTGAATGTCTTTAGTTTAATGGATATATTATGGGTCTTATGTTAGGGGTTTCACTTTATTAGATCTAGATTGAGCTTATATGAACTCATTGGACCTTAAGCTTATTTTTKATGTACCATTTTATTATTCACATAAGATACCAAATAGTGAAAGGCATAATTGATGGTTGCATCTCCTTTGGCTTGTGACTTTATGGATTCTCAAAGTGGATTTTCTAAACCAGATTCATGTTAGCTGGTTTGGTTTTATGGCTTGTCAACGTGCTTTACTATTTTGATAATTGTTCATACTGATATATTGATATGCAAGCGACATTGGAATGAGATCATCATTCAACAGCAATAGCACAAACCTTTTAGAGGTTTGTTCTCATGCCATGTCACATTTTGATAAACCTCTCCCAAAACAAACCTATAACCAACAATAGTACAAACCTTTCCAAAGTTTTATATTGGGACCCACAATTTACAACTTATTTTAAAATAAAATTCAATGCCATACTTCAATTTACTTTTTCATTTTTTTTAACCCAATGGCCCCACCAAAATGCCACATCCCCACTTACAAATCACTGACTATTTTGTAACCCCTTTCATATATGAACCTTAGTTTTAAAAGGCGCAAGGCACACCGAGGCGCACTATGTCCTTGGAGCCTAGGCGCAAGGCGCAAGGCGAAGGCGCGTGCCTTTGGGAGGTGAGGCGCACTAAGTTTTGTCAGATCTTTCATTTTTCAAAATTAGAACAAAGCATTGTTATAGTCATATTATAAATGACATAACAAAGCATAGTTCATATTAAGAAATTGCTAGGAAGTGACATGATGAAAATAAAGCGGAAAAGAAAAGCAAACATGGTTTTCCAAGCATATATTTTGGCCTACTAGAGGTACTGGAACAATACTGCTCCAAATCACACTCATCGCCATCATTATAATCTTTCTCATCTTCATCTCCACCAATGTCCTCCATTTAATCATCATCATCTAACACCATAAATAAAAAAATAAAAAAATCAGTCATTAATCTTTGTTTAAACAAAACAACTTTTTATTGTAGTTAAATATACTTTTAAAAAATTAAACTTTTGAAGAAAATAAAACCGAAGGAATAAAGATGAGAAGGAAAGAAGAAAAGAGAAGAAAAGAAAAGAAAGATGAGCAAATACTGACCTTGTGATGGTGGTGAACTCATGGTGGCAGACTCACAGCAGCAATAGGCCACCATCTGGGGTTTGCTTTCTCCGCGTTCCTTTATTTTTCTTCCRGATATTGTSATTCACTTTCTCTCTTTCTTCCTTTACTTTTATCATTTTTTGTCCTTTTCTACTACCTCTCACTTCCTTTATTGTTAATCACGTGATATTCTATTGCTGGGCTTGTACAAGTATTTACTTCCTCCGTATCAAAATAAACGCAACGATTTGACATAAAGTAAAGAGGAAAAATGTCAAATCGTTGCGTTTATTTTGATACGGAGGAAGTAATTTTTAATAAAAAATGAACATTTGCTCTTTAAAAAGCCTGCAGTGTGCCTCACTCCCAAGAAGCATGCCTTTTGTGCACCTTGCGCCTCAAGGAAAAGCCCAAAAAGGCGCGCCTTTTTAGCGCCTTCTAGGGTACCTGCACCTCACCTTAAAAAAGCCCAAGACTCAGAGCCTGCACATAGGTGCGCCTTTTTAAAACTAAGATATGAACCCCAACAAAATTGAGTAGCAATAGGAGGTTTGTTTATGAACCGCAAAAAAAAAACAAAACAAACCTCCTATTGCTAATGCCCTAACAATATCATCTTTTTTTCAGCTCAATTGGAGCTTCTTATATTTTAGGGATTTCTCCCCATATAGGGCATATACCCATGAGGTTAGGCATATTAGCCTTTATACCTCCTTGTTTATGGAAACGTTTCATGAACCCTCATGGTTAGAGCTATTACTATTAGGTTAGTTTCCCTTAATCTAATGGAAATACTAACACTGTTAGTTTTTAAACCATTCTCCCTTATTTTTCCCTAATCTCTGTCCTAAAGTCGTCAACAACACTTATTCTCTGTCCTTAACCATGCTTACTCTCTCTCCCTAATCTGATGATTTTGCCGAATTTTTTGGTGGCTAATTTGTGTATTATACCAAGATTTCAGGATCGTTTGTGGATGATATTTTTGTGCATTTTGTCAATTTTATGGATAAATTTCGGGTTCCATTTTTTTTTTTAACAATAAACTAATTGAGGCGGCTTAAATTTGAAGCTTTCACTCAACAAATTAGCAGTTTTTGGGAGCAAACTTTTCTGTATTTTTGTTCAATAATAATCAAACTTTAGTAATTTGCATTATCATCTTATAGTTATTTTGCATTTTATTATTCAAATCTACCCCATTTCTAAATCAAAATCCCACAAGTAAAACCATTTTGTATATTTGTAGCGAGAGTATAATTTGTTGTGCAAAATTCCGAGTACAATTGCACACAAATTGTGTAAAATTGAAGCAAAAATGAGCCCATCAAAATCAAACCATTCAATTTCTAGAAAGATAGATAATGAAGCATGTCAAGCCACCATCCTGTACAAATTTCATGATGAAAGAAAAGGATTCTTGATTAAGGTTCTCAGTTTGAAATTGGTGATGATGCAATGGAGAGAGACGGTATATGTTTGTTGTGACTGTGTAAATGTATTGGTTTTGCATTTCTTTTTACATTGAAATTATGATGAGTTGATGATTGGAGCTGCTTCGCGTGCCCTATGATTGTTGTGAGCTATTGATAAAAAGACATTGAATTTGTATAATGGATTTAGAAAGAGATGGAGGATAGAAATGAATTAAGATGAATGATGGTAAATGAAGCTGTTGAATTAACAATGTTAGCTTTTCGTCATTCTAAGGCAATTCACGTAGAAGTCCGACGTGGGGAGGGATATGGTAAACTTACACCAACACAGAGGTATATGGAGAATATCTCTTTTAAGAAAGTCTGACTTGGAGGGTATATGGGCTATACACCTAACCTCGAGCGGTAATGGGAAATATCTCTTATTTTAAGTTTAATATTCCCAAAACTAGCAAGTGCCCTTAGGGTATTTGATATGATTACTAAAAGTAGAAATATGAAATCAATCTACCAATCAATCAAAGCCTTAGTCCATAAGTGGGGTCGGATTACATGAACCAAAAGTAATTATTTAATGGGTAGTTATCACGAAGTTTTCCTCCCTACCCCCTAAAGATTGAGAGCTTCATTCTCCTTTGAATCCATCTGTTTCATATCTTAAGTTATTTTTAGTCTCTCTTTACGTCATTTGAAATCTCCCTGATCCAACTCTTCCACTCTTCGCATCGGTGACCCTTAGGGTCAAACTAACACAAGTGATTCCCTAAAATTGCTCGYAACAAAAGTGGAAATATTAAATCAATCTAAATATTAATTACATTGTTTGATGCATGATTTTGGCATGCATTTCAAGATTTGTACCTAGTGCTTACCTAATGTCCCTGTGCATCCGACAAGATYGTTTTAAAATCTATAATGAGAACTTGAAGGGATGAACAGTAAAAAATKCACTGGTAGTGTTTTCTTACAATTGATTTTATTTCTTGGATAGCATAATTTCTGTGTTACTGAAAGACATCCTATCTTCTACAGCCTGGAATGATACTTGCTGGATTTTTTTACCTGAACTGCATTTATGATTCATCTTTAAAATATTTAAGATGTTGTCTTTTGAAACAAATTCTTTCCCAGGTTTTAACATGTCGATCAGAGGTACACAATGAACTTGTGCAACAAATTCTACTGTTTGTGGTGCACGGCAGGCAATGTGGGATAGGCGAGGTCTGTGATTACTTAAGACCCTTTTTGACCTTTTCTGCTGTGAGAGCTTGTTCATCGGACTCATCATTGTCTTCTTTCTTAAGCCTTTTGATATATTCATTGATGTCGATTTGTTCCTCCTTACTTCACGAGGCGAATCCCCTTTTGGAAATGCTGATTGGTTGTTTAAGAAGTTTTAATCTTAGAGGTCCTGAGGTAAACAGACTGATGAACTATTAATTTAAATTACAGCTTTAAAGATTTGTTAGGATTGATCATGACTTTTGGTAGAACTAGACAGGATTTTTATTAAAGAACTGAAACTGGTTTCTTTTGTATCTGTTGGTTTCCACAGGATCTTGGAAAAGTTGTCATATTTGCTGAGTTCCTTGTAAATGCGTACATTATAGGATTGCAGCACTCAGTGAAGATGGGATTGGTACGTTTCTTTGAACCGCTTCACCCCACCAACCCCATTGCAGTACTATCTTTCTTGCCTTTTTTTTTTTTAATTAGCCTTATGATCATAGGAAAGAATCGAAAGGCATTTTTTGCATTATAAATGGTGTAATCACTTAATTTATGATGTTTACAAAACCAACAAGTGACTCATAAAAGGAAGAAAAAGTTGGAAACAAAGAAAAAGACACTCATGCAGTCTGACTCATAAATGTACACCTGTATGGCATACTATTTTGCATATTTTTGAAACTATATAAATATCAAGGTTCTAAGTTTGTCACATGTAAATTTTTAACTATTTGTTTTTCTTTGTGTTTTGAAGTGTTTAATTTCCTTAAGATAATTTATAAGTTTAATTWTGATACATATTTTCTGTTTGATAGATGGTTAATGAAGCTCAGTTAATTGGTGTGAAACTATTGGATGCTCTTCTCACACTGTGCTTGGAGTTTGAAAAGCATTATATTGGGAGCAAGCCTATCCTGGAACTAACAAGGAGACTGTTGGTATTCCAGAAAGAGCTTAAACTGCACTATGCCCCTCAATTTTTTTATCCCATGTTATCTATGGTTGTCCTTCTTATTCAATTGGAAGTTGAAGATGAAAAGTTATGTCTTCTAGACATCCTAGAATTTTTCTTTAGGTGGAGAATTGAAGATGGTGAGAACATATACTCTATMTTTTAARCTAGTAAATTGTACTTCTCTTCTGCTTGATATTGGTGATAAATGMTGTGTTTCATTGGCCCGTTTTACAAAACACTTTTTGTGCCTCTTTATCTGAAGTTTGGTCTTCTCTTTAAGCATTTAAGACCCATTGTGTGTTTATATATATGTGCCTATGATTCTTTCATTTTCCCTCCATTCTATATAGCTCTTTGATCTTTCTATTTTCGTCCGTTCTATGATGTTCTTACGAAATTTACTTTAAATCTTATTTTGGACAACGATATTACCCGTCCACCCTTTTTTTCCCTACTTGTTAGACCCACTAACTTTCACCCTCGTATAACTATGTCTCTCTCAAATCTAAAAAGAGATCCAGATCCTACACTTGAATTTAATGTTTGTTTGTGTCCAAAGTAGTCTTAATACTATAATAGTATATGGATGGAATATGCCCGTTTTTCAAATGACATTAAGCTTCTTTCTTAGCCCGAGGGTTTCTTGATCATACATCAGAGTTTGATATGATAAACCATAATTTTGTTAATATGTTATTGTGGCTCTATAGTATTATTGCTTTTGTACAGGACAACCTTCATGTATGTTAATATTTATTACATTCTCCGTTTTTTTACTCGCATCACTTTGAAAAAACCGGACTCCTAGGCAATTTTATAGGGGAGAGAAATAGAGAGAGACAAAATTAATGAGATCAATGTAATGAGAGAGAGAGAGAGAGTTGATTTCCCAATGAGAAAAGCGATGCGAGTAAATTGAAACTTTTAAAAAAAGAAACGGAGGAAGTATGTAAGATCTTGTCTTCTATCTGCTGCTCCTCAATCCTCATCTAATGAGGTTCAGAAGTGGTATTCTTTGATTCTGCTGGTCTTTTCCAGGTCAGTAGCATTTCAATATTGTTCATAAATTGAGTGGCCGTGAATGYATCATTGAGTACCATAAATAGGAGGCTGAGCAAAAAAAATATGTTGCCTTGTAAAAATTATATTGTGAAAGTGGTATAAACCTCTAGGTATTAGCTTCTCGGAATTGTGTTTTTTGGTATACAGTTCTAACTACATATTTTTTCGAACAGTTTCCTAATGGCCACTTATTTGCAGAAAATTATGTATCTGGAGTTGCATTCGCCCCAAGTGAAGTGTCTTTGTTAATTTTTCCTGTCATCAGCTTGATGTCATCTCCTTCAAAAGCTGTAAAACGGGCAGCATCTCGGTTCCTCTCGATGTTAGAAAAGCTCTTTATAGTCCATTCTTCAACATCGAGCAATGAACTGTCTGTTCAAGGTGGATTTTTGTTTGTTAGCAAGCCTGAAATGATAATTTTTAGACTTTTGCAGCATCTGTGGCTTGAGGTAGGTTTGTCGTTTTGTGKTTCATGCTTGGTTTGACATATTTTATTGGTCASCCGGTTTGCTTTTATTTTCGCAATATTAACTAAACCTGCTTAGGAATTTTATTTGAATCCTGTTTTGTAGTAGCTATAACTGAAACTATCCATATCGCTGTTATTATAGTTTCAGTTGACAAACTTGAGGAACTTTTTAAATTAGACTGTGAGCTTCACCTGTATAGAATTGCGGAGAAGAAAAGCAGAGAAAGAAAATTGCAGGTTTCCCATGTATATATGAAGGAAACTAATATTGTCTTCYCTGTCTTATAGAGAGAGTTGGGTATGAGGATTAAGAAGCACTTTTTTTTGTTTTTTATTTTTGGTAATCAAGGTAAAAGATATTATCATATTATTAAGAGCAAACCAAACAATTACAACCAAAGCGCACTAGTAGATTGGACAAACCATGTAGGATGRACCCCCCCAGAAAACTAGTCACATGACTAAAATACATAAAGTTGATCAGGCCACATTTTATCTTAGCACCAACTTTCTTAGGAAAAGTACAACGAATTCTACCTAGTACATTGGTCTGAATCTACTGAACAAACTGATCTGAATGTATTACCTGGTTATTCCAAACAAGCTCATTTCTCATGCACCAGATATGGTATTGAGCTGCAGCAAGCACACCATAAAAACCTGTTTTTTAAAATTGAGTCACATTTTTACTTCTTTGAGCTGTCTTGAGTATTCTGATATAGCTTCCCCTAAACACTGGCACATGTAACCATCTGAATAAATCACACAGAATATCAGAACTTACAGTGCACTTGAAGAATAAGTGCTTATGATTCTCCTGCTCCTGTTTACATTGGAGCTATCTTTTAGCTTAATAAGTAAGGGTGTCTATTCGGACTCTGGATTGGACTGAAGCTTAGTCCAATCCAATCCAAAATRAATTTGGACTTTCATTTACTAGTCCAAATCCAATCCAAAATTTTCAAAATCCAATCCGATCCAATCCAAATTAAAATCTCAAAATCCAAATCCAATCCGAATTAATAATTAAAAAAATTCACCCGAAAAATTCATAAACCCATCAAATAAAATATAAAACAAACTATAATTAATTAATTCAAACAAAAAAATCAAGTTCATTACAAATCATAAATCCACACCGCAAAATCACAAAGGAGTATAAGAAATATGTCTGGATCATCATAAAACATAATAAAGTAAAGTTTTCATTTCTTTACACAAAATAAAGTAAGGTCTTCAACACTAGTATAATTATTAAGGTTTATAATATTTATATTAATATTTATTAATAATAATTTGTTAAATTATATATATATTATATATATATATATATATATATATATATAATAGACTATTTGGATTGGATTAGACTTTTTGGACTAAAAATTTTTGAGTCCGAATCATTCTGAAAATCCAAATTTCAAAAAATTTGAGTACGAATCCAATCCAAATTTTAAAAAGTCCAATCCAAATAGCTTATTTGGATGGATTGATTTGGATTATTTCGGACTGGAGTCCAAATAGTGGACACCCCTATTAATAAGCAAGAAAAAGTGGAGTTGTGAGATGTACTCGGTTGGGGATTTTGAAAACAATTATCGGATAATGTAATTATTAGATGGTTGGCCGACACTCAAATTGTAATAGTAATATTAAGCAGGAAGTCTTTGATTGAATAATGCAATTACAAGATAGGCATTACTTGAGGTAATGAATCTCTAAATAGCTTTAGGCTATTACTCTCCAAGATTGAACTAACTACAATTTTCTGGATATCCTTCCACTAACACAGCTAACTCAATATAAGCAAAAGACTTACAACTCACATGTGATACTTCCTAATTTAGTTAAACATAAAAACAYAAAGTGACTTCCTGACTTTACTAAAGCAACTTGCKGATTTCTTGCTCACTCTTCCTCAGGATCCTTGTCTGATTTTGCATCCTTGTGATCTTCTTTGTTTATGGCAAAGTTGACTTGCTTGTGCTTGAGTGTGCCCTTCTTCTTTCGTGTATATACTTGGAGACCACTTCCACCTCGATCCATGAAATCACTCCCCCCGTGGACCTTCACCTTGTCCTCAAGGTGAAAGGATGGAAAGCGTTGGGCTATGGATCGGCCGTCCTCCCTAGTGGCTTCAAAGTCGGAGAGGCCCTTCCATTTGACGAGCATGCGAAGTTGATCGGAGTCCCCACGGACATCCTTGATGTCCTTTGGTTTAGCCAGAAATTCGAGCTCAGCCGAGATGTGTTCAGGACAGTGTCCTGAATAGGGGTGCTGCCCACAACACGTTTTAATTGGGAAACGTGAAAGACGGGATGTATTTTGCACGAATTAGGAAGATCGAGCTTATATGCCACAGAACCTATYTTGTGCGTAATTGTGAATGGCCCATAGAACTTGGCAGCTAACTTTTTCGTATGGCCGTTTGGCCAAAGATCTCTGTTGATATGGTTGGAGGCGAAGGAAAACTCGATCCCAATTCTCGTCGTTTTTTTACATACATTTARTTAAGGAAATGATAAGAGATAATATGTTATCTTTGAATATTAAGTTACTCATTGTTATATTAATAAATAATTTTTTAATCTCTTTGTTTTTAAATAATTTTTTGGGAAATTTCCCCATGTACCCTTGAGGTTAGGCCTAATAGCTGATGTACCCCCGAGATATTCGAATTACCTCATGTACCCTTGTGATTAKTCAGTATTTGGGGAACTATCTTTGGCCTTATTTTGATGTGAATGATGCTACTTTTGAGCATGTTATGTCTATGATTCTAATGATTAATGAGAAGGTAGGTTTTTTTCTTTTGAATTTGTTTCTGGGTATATGAATTTGCTGCTTGTTCCACCATTCCTGGAACTCTTAGTTAGGAGGACGAGGCATTGAGAATGCAGAAGAGCTCGAAAAAGAAGCTTTAATGGCAGAATATTGAGGTTAGATTTGGATGAAGATGATGTGGTTGAAATCAGAGATCTAAGTGAAGAAGAAGCAAATGTAAATGAAATCGTGGTATGTGATGTGATATTGTGATGCAAATGGAAATGAAATGGAGGCTGTTGTAATTTTTCTTTTCTTTTTTTTTTGTTGTAAATGAAAGAAAAAAGAAGGATGAAGAGAGGAGGAATGAAAGGAAGTTAGACGGGGTTAGAAGTAGGGTTAAAGTTGACAGAAAAATAAACGGCCGTTAGTAGTAAGGGCATCCTAGCTATTAACCCCTTACTTCAGGGGTACATGAGATAATTTGAAAACCTCAAGGGTACATTAGCTATTAGGCCTAACCTCAGGGGTACATGGGGAAATTTCCCTAAATTTTTTTCTTATTTGATTTAATTGATGATGTCATAAGTGCTTTTGGTGGGATTTTAAATTTATGAGACTCTGCCAAGTGTTCACTGATGACCTTATGTTTTATTAGTGTTTAGGTATGACATTCTATGGCTTTGGGAGGTGCCAAGGAAGAGTTCGAAGAGAGGTCCCTTCATTAGTTGTGGAGCTTGTTTGTGAACCTCTAACTAGTAGAGCTTGAAATTGTGGTTTCTAAATTAATCTAGCACCAACTCTTGAACCCCAACTTCATTGACACAAAGCCTTTAGAATGCGTGGTCATAGGACATTAGTTCAAATTCAATTTTCCTGTATATCTTTTTAAGTGTACATTGTTGATTTTGCTGTTTCATGCAATCATGTTATTGATTGAATGATTGACTTGGGAAGTGTTGTCTGTTGAATATGATCTGATTCACTCCTTTTGGGGTTTAATGTCATTTAAAAACTGGATATGAATTTATCTTGTAGTTCATAGCAACGATAAAGAAAATTGATTTTYGCATTATGTTGCAGGGAAGAATAGTTTACATGCTTTCTAGTGCAAGGTTTGTCATTTGATTGAACTCAAGTCATTTATCTTATCTCATTTGTGTTTTCTTTTCATGCAGGATTTGTCTCCCTGTTATTTTTTTGCAAACATTAATTCTGTCAGTAAAAATGATAACGTTCTGATGAGCGGAGCACAATCTTGGATATCTCAACTAGGAAAATATGCTTTATCTGTTGCTGGGAGACTAAACTCTTTTGACTCAACCTCACTTTCTCAAGAAGTCATGTCAACTGGTATTGTGCTTGGATTTTAAGAGTGTATAGTCATCACTACTTTGTAGTACTGACAACATTTTCTGTCAATTTGATGCATTTAGAGATACCTTTTCTACTGGGAGCAATCGTCGGAAGTCTGGTTATGCATCCATCTTTGGGAGACTGTGCAATAGAAGCTTTAGCTGCCCTTAGCAAAATGGAGCCCAAACTTGGAGTTGCGTTCTTGCTTGCTGTTTTATATTACTGCAATTTGCTAAAGTCAAACATCAAATGTTGTAAAAATTTTCTGGTTAGTGTTTTGCTTTCCATTACTAGTTATTTTGAATCTTAATAGTTTAGGCGTACAAGCTTTTCAAGGATTTTTAGCTAAAGAAGTTTTATTATGATGGATAATGGATAACTGCAGGATTAATAGGAAATTTCTTGAATTTTTGAACTGATGCAGTTGAAACTTTTGGGAATGCTATCTACACTTGCTTCAAACTCGGCGATGCTACCTTTAGTATATCAAACMATGCTACCAATGCTTCAGAAAAAGTCAAATCCGTAAGCCCATTGGTATATCGAATTTCTGTTGTACGTGACTAGATGCAATTCATGTAATAGAATAAATAGAAATATGCATGTGACCAGATGCAATTCATGTAATGGAAATATGCCCAAGGATTTTTTTAAAAGTGTCAAGATAGTTTAAATTATAAATTAGTATCACTTATCAATACCTTCGAYTCATCGTGATATTTTACTTTGTACGTCAATCGTGGCACAATTGTGATATCTAAAGAACTTTCTCGTTTCCCTTGTTTTTCTTCTTTTATCCTTGTTTTTACTCGATATGATGGTCTATAAAGAAATCAAACCCTTCAAGGAAGGAAATGTGAGAGCTTATATCAATTCAGAGGGAAAACATTGMAGTTATCTTTGCTAAACTCACTTTTTTTAATATTTTAGTTTGTTATCAATGCCTTTACATTTATATCTCCAATRGTGCACTATTATGCATGTCTGCATGATTGTAATGCTATATTGGTTTTATATATTTTCTTGCTAGTGCTATCACTTTATAGGTAATGTTGTGTATCTCTTTCTTTGGGAAGTCAAATTACATCTTCCTTGATAGTTGATTTTCTCTCTGCAGGGTCTTGTTTGCAACTTCACTTCGTTTGCTTTGTAAGGCTTGGGAGATAAATGATAGGGTCTTTGGGAGCTTGCGTGTAAGAATGTTACCTGCCTTTGCTTGAAAGATTGTTAATTTGTTGATGCCTTTTTTTTTTAAATCATATTGTGCAAGTACCTTTTTTTTTCGAAAAAAAAAAAAAAAATAATCCATATTTTTGAATCTTTATAAAATAAAATAAATGATTTTGGTTAGTTTATCATTTTTTTAATCTTGAGGTAA
>SNQN01000875.1:23192-46857 GCA_008642245.1 Bassia scoparia | reverse complement strand
AATTTCCGAACTGCAAAATTGAATTGTATACTTGCCTTAATATTTGGAAGCAATTCATCTGTTAAGGCAAATGATGGAATATTATAGGCAAGGAAGAAGGCCCTCCATATGGTTTTCATCAATCTAGAAAAGGCTTGTGTCAAAGTACGAAAAGATGTACCCGCTTGGTGGGCAATGTTGAAAAAAGGTATTCCGGAAGGTATGTTGACATGTTCGGGATGTGTCAACAATGTGAGGACTTGTGATGGATTGACAAAGGACTTTCCTATATCATTGGTTTGCATCAAGGATCGGCATCGAGTGTTTGTCCTTTTTGCATTGGTTATAGTGAAGTGACAAGACCATCAAGAATGAGGTACAATGGTGTATCAGTGTATGTATGCTATTTGCAGAGTGATTATTGTATTAGTGATGAAACTAAAATGGGGTTAGTGTCAAGTTGGAGCAATGGAGACAAAGGCTAAGAATCTCAAGGATTTAAAGCTAAGCCGGAGAAAACATTTGGAGTGTCATTTTGGTTCACAAACGGACCACATGATGGGTGTTTTGAGGTTAGACGGAAAATATCATGCTATGAGTGAATGCTTTAAGTATAGCTTGGGTCAGATCATCCAAAGAATGGTGAATTGAAGGTGGGGTTAAATGGAGAGTGACATAACGGGAGTTTGTGTAAATCGGGCATCCTCTAAGGTTGAAGGAAATTCAAGAGGATGCTATATAGACCAGTATTGCTCTATGGCCATAGAATGTGAAGCCTCCTAAGAAAGAGCATAATTCAAAAGGTGAGGTTACCAGATGTGGATGGTTTAGATGGTTGTGTGAATATTCTCGGGTACAAATCAGAAAATGAAGTTATTTGTGGGAATTGGTGTTGTAGATATTGCAAGCAAGATAAGGAAAGTGTTTGCGTTGGTTTTGAGGCATGTAAGACCAGAGAGCTAGGAGAGTGAAAAGTTGGATCAGGAAGATTTTAAACGAGAGTATGAGGGAGACCGAAAGATGACTTGGTGGGAAGGAGTTTAAAAAGGGATCTAAAACAAGCTGCGACTGAGACTCTCGATCGTACGGAGTGGAGGATAAAAATTTATGTGGATGACTTCCGGAATAATCATTTTGGTTCATGTGTAGCCGACCCACTTATTGGGCATAAGGCTCTGATTGATTGACTTGAAGCTCCACAGTCTTGCATTGCTTTCATCCTGTAGCTTCTGTTAAACTTCAGTTAGCTACAATGTGATGACATATTGGCCCATCTTAGAGTTGATTGATGACACATAGACTAACAATAGTTTACAATTACTGCCCATGGTGGATCTCACTAGGAGCATTGTCTAAAAGTAATCAGATGAGTGTTGCTAAAATATTTCATACTGTCATTTGTTATCGTCTGATGTTTATGTTTTCTATTTTCTTTCTTTTCATTAATTGTGGAGTGGAATGATTGTTGTGCAAATGGTGCCTTTTAATTTTCTTCTTGATTTTTTTTTTTTATGTGGATGCAAAAGCTAGTATAAGCACTTCAAAATATATTTTACTCTGATATTGTTGCTGGAGTGCTGTCCTAATGATCTTTTTGCTTGTTGCTTCTGTGACTTCTTGATAATGCTTGGTTTTTTTTTTTATGTTGTGTAGAATTTCCTTCTTCCAGAGTGTTTCGATGAGTTCAAATTTGACCAAACTATTGCTATAAGTCTGGCTGCTACTCTCCGGGATATCTGCAGAAGAAATCCAGAAAGGGGTGTTCAGCTGATTTTGTCYGTTGCAGTATGGATATCTGTTGCTTTGACTACATGAAATCATGTTCCTTTTTTTCTTTTTAACCTGATATGGTGCCTCTTTGCCGTATTAATGCTTTTCTTACATTTCAAACAACAGGCATGCTTTGAAAGCACTTTTTCTGGAGTTCAAGCTCTGGGATTTCAAAGCCTTAGCTATCTCTGTGAAGCTGATGTAGTTGGTAAGTGTACTGTCTACTTCATTCTAATTAATCACTTGGGGTAATATATTCCAAAAGGCAAGCTTCCTGTTGCCAAATTTGTTGATTTTTGTGATAAATAATGGCTATTTTACATGAATAATTTGATACTTCTTTCATGCGCTTCACTTCAATTTTATCTGCTGTTCTCACTTCGTAAATCTTGCCAATTATATTTAAAAGATAAATGGGATTGAAATATTCTTAGCCTTTAAGCTACGGGGGAGTATACGTACCAACATATGGCAACATAATCTCTGTCTTGTATCCCCAACATTAAGGGTCTTAAACATTAATGTCCTGATAGGGACCAATTACCAAGATTACTTATCCTAGAACCATTTGGATAGCTTTAACAAGTGTACTAGCACCACATTGTCAAAGTCAGTTTGGTGAACTTTTGATCCCAAGAGGGAGGTACAACCCTGTATAGCTAAAAAGTAATGCTGGGTGAAAAAGTAATGCTTACTGAATAGCCAACACAATAGTCATGGCTGCTGGGTATTTATAATTTACAAAAGACTAGGTGATTGCCTATCTGCACCATGTTATAGCCCGGAAAATACGGCAAATCGTAGTGAGGATTAGGAGAGTAATTGGTGGTGCTAAGTGAGCTTAAAAGCTGATTTGCATTGATAACAGAGATAATACATAAACCCTAAATCTAATATAAAATACAAGCTAAGAATACAAGAGAAACATCTCAATCATCATTCATCATTAATCCCTCCTTTCCTCACTCTAACTAGCTCTATATATAGGAAAAACATTATAATACTAGACTCTTCTATTGTACTAACTTATTGTCATTCTAGATAAATAACCTCTTCCTAATAAACATCAAGTCATTACATTATCGGCCCCCTAAAGTACCACCTTGTCCTCAAGGTGGGAAGTAGTTTGACAATGTTTTCCCAAGCATTAGACTTGTGCTTAGCCTCATGTGGTGGAAGCGGGCGAGTTGAGTAAGTGAGGTAGTTAGCTTTGTGAGGTAATTAGGGAATGTTATCTGATGGATGGGGGCTGAGTGAGTGAAAATTAGTCAAGGATTGGATGTAGGATGGGTAAGCTTGTGGTCTGTCAAATGGGTGTGGAGGTGTATTGTGGTTTAGGGTGGAAGAAGTTGTAAGGATAGAGGTTGAGATGGAATGGGCTTCAAAAAGATGGTTCTAATATTAAGTCTGGAGGGTCATGTTTGAAGGATGGGTGGGCTTAAGTGAAGCTTGGATTGGGTGAACAGGGTAATTGCAGAATAAAATGATTGGACTTTGGACTGTTTGGAGTGTGGGAGAAATAAATTGGGCCTATTTCAGTAAACCCAATTAAAGACCTTTTTTCCTTTAAGGAGTAATTGGGTTTGCATGGGGCAGCCCAATTAGATGACTCAGCTGAATTTCAATTTGAAAATTTACTGTAATCTTCTTGTTGTCAATGGGGTCACGTGGCACACTCTTGGACCAAGTCATCATGCAAGCCAATTACTTGTTTACCCATACCACAAATCTTCTCTCTTTTTGATAAAAAAAAATATGAAAAAGAAAGAAATGGTTGTAGTCTACCCCACCAGCAGCAGCAGCCACCACGGCTGACTCCGGCCAGCAGCCACCACGGACCGAAACGGCTCTGATACACTGTTATAGCCGGAAAATACGGAAATCGTAGTGAGGATTAGGGAGTAATTGGTGGTGCTAAGTGAGCTTAAAAGCTGATTTGCATTGATAAACTAAGAGATATACATAAACCTAAACTCTAATATAAAATACAAGCTAAGAATACAAGAGAAACATCTCAATATCATTCATCATTAATCCCTCCTTTCCTCATTCCTAACTTAGCTCTATAGATAGGAAAAACATTCATAATACTAGACTCTTCTAACTTGTACTAACTTATTGTGCATTACCTAAAATAACCTCTTCCTAATAAACATCAAGTCATTACACACCATCCATTTTTTCACTAAATAGGCATTAGGCCATTAGCTTCAACATTATTTCCTACAGGTGAGATAAATGGCTGAAATATGAGAATGATAACACTCGTGCCTTTGTGAACTTTTGCTTGATTATAGCAAATGCCCTCTTTGTAACTCAGGAGTCAGGATTACATTCTAAATTACCTTGTTTTGTGCACTCAGTAATAAGTGATGATCAAAATTAAGAATATATCTCATGTAGAAACAAGCAGGGCTATGGCCTTGATAGAGCTTTTTAGCCTTTTGAAGCATATTAGAWGTTTGACCCAACCAAACTTCTAATATAGATGTTTGGTTAATGGTGTTTGATATAGAAGTCACCTGTCACAGGCTAGGTGATTAAACAGGCCGATGTAAATTTCTGCCTTCTCTCGAGGAATGGTTTTGCATTGATTCMATTGCACCTTTATAGTTTCTTTGCTCCAGGAAAGAGTTTGATTTTATGCAATTCTGTTTGGGGGCACACCTGGTCGAACTCAATATGTAACAMGGCTCTGATTGGTTAGTCATTGTGAGTCACCCTGGGCATCTTTGTCTGCTGGCTATCCTTGTTATTACCTCTTTGATTCTAATTTCCTCTTAACCTTTTAATCTCACTTGGCCTTTTGTATATATCCAAGGGTAGTAATGTTTTGAAAGTGATTTTGTTTGCAAGCGTTATTATCCTCATCATCAGGCAGCCAATATTTTTCTAAGCACACATGACATGCATACATTGCCACAGCATCACACACAACCGTAGTATGTTCTGAAAAAGAAAAGAAGTACTTTGTTCGGTATCACTACAATTTTTCCCTATTATTGTTATTGTATATTTTTGCTGTGGTTGTTGTCAAATAGTTTATTTCTTTTATTTTTAAGATGTAAACACAGTGTACATTGTGTTA
This sequence comes from Bassia scoparia, assembly GCA_008642245.1. Lineage (NCBI taxonomy): Eukaryota > Viridiplantae > Streptophyta > Magnoliopsida > Caryophyllales > Amaranthaceae > Bassia > Bassia scoparia. The sequence continues at coordinate 42,020 of SNQN01000875.1, read as the reverse complement.
AGGAATTGTTGAGGTTTTCTGTAGTATTTGCAGATTTTAAGGTTGTTGCTAAAATAAGGTTGTGGTACAATTATTTAATCAAATCCTTATGATCTTTATGTTTATTTAATTTGTCATATGTAAGTCTTTATAAATGCTTTTCCTGTTTTGTAAATGGATATATTTCATTCTAGATTTCTATACGGCATGGACTATTGTTGCGAAACATGGAGAGGAGTATTCTACAGATCCTGTTATCGCTTACAGGTAAACTTGCTATGCATGAATGTTATATTGTCAAGTGCTTTGTGCAATTCTTCTCTCCAAAATCTGTGGCTGCTTTTGTCACGTGTTAAAAGTCAACTCAACATACATTATCCTTGTGTTCCATCTGTTTTGTCCYCTGCAAAAATGAAAAGGAAGCAGGAAAATCATGGTGGATGGAGAAACAAGTGTGTGATTCTTACTATAAATGGCTCGAATAGTTCATTAGTTATCTTTATTTTCCTTGAATTCCTCTACATTTGCTCTGTTTTTTGCGACTTAAGGTGTCAAGATAATTGAAAGATTTGACGTACTGATCAGGGTCATATGCWCTTTCAATTGCCTATCCGTTTCACTTCTTGGTGGATTGAACTTTTATGTAATTGAGATGAAATGAAGGATAAACAGCTAAACGCAAAGCAGTAGGTTCAATTTTATTATAGCATGCTCCAAAGCCAATGAAAAATTTGGATTGCATTCTCAGGTTGCTGATGACAAATCAAATACTTCCTCTGTTTTTTAACAGTTGCAACAAATGAGAATATTTTGTGAGCTATAAAAAATTCATTTGCTGCAACTATTCGAAAACAGAGGAAGTATAAAACTAAAGCGTTCCCTTTGTTCTATATTTGAAAACTAATCAATTCATGTGATTTGAATACTGCCTTGTTTGAAGGTGCTTGATATTGTATGTAAAAGATAACTTTCCAGCTTGAAGGTTCTTCTAGTTTGAAAGTATGTAAAATCACACAAACCTTTAGTTCTTGATACTATTTGCAACATATTWAAATCATTTGGTTTGAGTACTTCAATCTTTGAACAGTGGCAGTTCACTYTGAGCACTAAGTAACCAAAACATATGGAGTTTACTTGATAACTAATATAGTTACTCACTTTGCATCTAATTACTCCCTTCGTTCTACGATGTTTCTGCCATTTCTACTTTTCACGTCCGCCAATGCTCAATTTATATCTTAAATATCTTAAAATCTATATTAGTAAATATGCTTGCGAATTGTTAATAGTGTCAATTTTTCTTATTGCGGGAACTTCATGGAATGGAGGGAGTAAGAAGTATCATGGTTAATACTTTAACTCAAATCAAGTAATTGATTTTACTATTGAGCTAAAGCTAAATGAAGTTGCTAAACCTAAGAGGCTAACAAATTCAAAAGCTGCGAAACCTATCTAAAAATTGTGTAATTTGGGTCTGTGTCATGTGTTCCATTTAGCTCTAATTTAAGTAAATATATTGTTATTATGAAGAGTTTCAACCACGTATATTRTTTTAGTCTGTCTATTGGTCCATGAACTGAGAGCTTTGGAAATCTCTTTTTAAATTTTTTATGCAATCTATTKTGCAGTTTATGTGCATTGTTGAAATGGGGTGCCCTGGATGCTGAAGCTTATGTAGAATCGTCGCTTACTATTTTGCAAATTCTATGGAACATTGGTAGTTCTAATTGCTCTTCTGGAAATCCCCGTTGGAGAAAAGCTCGGATAACTGCTTTTGAAGCTTTAAATAATTTTGAAGTTAGTGTTTCATGAATGATGGTCTGCTTTATCTTTCATTTTCGTTTTAATATTATATTATGTACTTGATTTTGAGGTCTATTACTACTTTCATCATTCTTAATACCTTTGCTGATGCATTGATTGAGCAGGTACTACAGATTGAAARGAGTATCCCGGATTTTAGAGATAAAACTATGAATTTGCTGATTCACGAAACTGATACTCACATTCTACGGTTGATTGAACAACTGGAGACCAAGATAATAGCATTTGAGCATAGGTTTGTGAATCAAATTAGGTTTGATAATTTGTTGTTAAAATCTTATCCAATAATACTAATATTTGCTTTGTAAATTACTAAAGTACTAGGCAAAGGTTTGTCAAGACAAGCAGAGCCCCAAGAAGCAAAATTGAGAAGCTGTTAGATGTATTTCCCCATTTCATATTTTCTTCAGGTATCTTACAAAAATGCTTGGGTAAAAAAATAGGCAAAGAACCTATACGTGAAAAAATGTTGAGTAACAATATATTTGAATATACTTGAAAAAGAACCTTCCAGTGCTGCTTTATAATACTAAGGATAATGTTTATTCARTTCCTTTTCGTACACTGACCCAGGCTAATTATTGTCATGGAAAACTGCTGTTTCCCTTATTTTTCTTGTCTGCAATGCAATCATAGAAACTCTCCACTTCTCCAGTATACTTAAAGTTGATTATATACAATAATTAKCTGTTACTTTTACATGAGGTTTACCAATATATATTAAAGCAGAAATAAATGGTTGGTGGAATTAAGTTTGTAATGCTGTATGTTTAAATAAAAGTGAAAAGTTTTGTTACTGCATCTTTTGWTGGAAAGAATATTTTCCTCATTTTTGGACATATATTTATGCTATGTTTTTCTCTACCTAGAGCAAATTGTTTGACAATGTCGTTATACCATATAATTTAGTCTGAATCGGAAAAGCTGTGGCAATTGACAAAATCTAATGCAACACCTTACAAAATTTCTTTCTGGATCCCTATTGAATATTTGTCTTTGATTGGAAAATTGCAACTAACTGAAGTTTTGTTGTAGAAAAAAAATACACTATGAGAATGATGCCTGGTGCAGCTCTCTTTCATCTTCAGTTCGATAAAAAAGGTGTTAACAAGGGAAAGTCAAATGTAAGTCCTTTAATCTATTATATTCTTTTGTAATATTTCCTGATGGTATATATAACTAAACAATTTAAATTTGWTCTTTCCAGATTGGAGAGGATGTATTTGTTGAATACCATAACATGTTGAAGGACATTGCTGCATCTATTAATTTGTCAAGGAATATAGTCATTTCTCTTCTATCGTTGCAATCTTGGAAAACCATGATGCTCAATTGGCTTAATGATTATGTATCAGTTCTTGATGTCAATGCACCATCTACTACGTTGGATAAAACTTCAAAGGCAGCAAAAAGTATTCTGAAGGTCTGGTGTTTGCTTTTCTAATTTTAAGGTTTTGTTGTTGTTCTACCATGAAAATTCCTAATTCCTCCACACCATCTCACCTGAAAAATTGAAAGAAAGAAAATGAAAATTAGGAAGACACTGTTACCAATTTTAAGCATGCTTATATGAGGAACTATCCGATTTGTGATGCAGTGTATGATCAAGGTTGCTGAAGATTCTCTCCCGAGGGTGGCTGAAAATATTGCCCTTGCCTTAGGTGCTTTTTGTAAGGTGAGTTATTGTTGTGAAACTTAGTTGTGACTGATGATCTAAYCTCCTTATGTGAAAAAAGAATTCCTTGATGATCTTAAAATACATATTATGAAGGTATCGTTCAGCTTTTACAAAATCGTACTATCTGACATATAATCTCTAAAAGTTTAGATCTTGTTTTTTTTTCCTTCTCTAAATACCTTAGTTTATAAAAAAGTGTGCCTAGGTACAAGGGCTYTTCCAGGCTCGAGAGAATGGGCTTTTTTCTTCCAGACGCCTAAATACATGTTTTGTCCCTCTCTTTACTGGTTGATTTCTTAATTCCTACAAAATCCCTTATTATATTGGACTGTAATCATTAAAACCCAAATTCCGGACAAATTAATTTTGTTGCTAACCATAGCTCTCTTTCTACTCTCTCTGTCTGTGTTTTTCTCGACGGCGCAGGGACGTGGCGGATTTCTCTCACTCTTTTGCTCTCTTTCTCTTCGAGTTCAGTGATTTTATTCCCCCCCCCCCCCCCCCCCCCCCCCGGCCGATTTGTTGTGAAGTTATTATTTTAATTGTTTGGGTGATTTGTTTATTTTTCTGATTTCTTATTTTAAATGTTGTGTGAAACTTCCCCACCCACACCCCACCACCACCACCACCCGGGCTCACTCGCTCATTCTTTCTTATGGTCCCTCCTATTACTTCATTTCTCTGTTTTCATCTTACACCAAACTTCATCTTTTTGTCTTTTTATCTCCCTCTTTCCAAGTACAGAAGGAATAGGGACATTGCCTTCCTTTGTCTACATGCTGCTGATACTGACTAAAGTTGCAATAGCTGGGTGTTGCAGCATAAGTATCCTGTTCCTGCTCCACCCATATAGATAGGATGTACACATTTGTACTGCAGTATATGATTGAATAGTTGCATAATTTTCATCTTAACTACGGAAAATGACTAGGCAAATTCTATTGCAAACACTTAAGAAAGACCTCTCTACAGAGCATACAATAGATTATCTGACCCAGAGATTCTTAGGTTGGCCTTAAATACAAGATTGGCCTTAAATACTTTTATAATGATAAAGGAAAAAGAGTGTTATAATTGGGAAACTACAGAGTTTGTCATTTCCCTGATCAACAAGTTAATTTATTTATTACGGAGTATCATATTTAAAGAACTGTGTAAATTAATGAGGCTCACTGATGACAAAGCTGCAATTTTTGTTTGGCGTATTTCTGTTGCTTATTTGGCCAGGAATAGTGTTCCCTGATTCTTTCGTCTTTCCCCCTTAGATATTGCCTGTATCTGCTCATCCAGTTAAAGTAATGGCCTCAAAGTTCCTGTTAAGCTGGCTTTTCCAGCATGGACATGAGCATCGGCAGTGGTCAGCTGCAATTGCTGTTGGCGTTATTTCAAGTTGCCTGCATCCAACAGATCGCCAACAGAAGCTTCTGTGTGTGAATGGTCTTCTCGAGGTATTTTTTTATGGCACTATCATTTTTCAACCRTGCCCCTTCATTTCCATGTGAGGATGGATCCTGTTTCTGTTACCCCAACACATATTTGGATTTTTTTTTGTCATGAAAGACCTTTAAGGAAGTTTTTGTTRAAAACACCTTTTAAGTCAGATTTTGTGAAAAAACACCTTTTAAGTGATGGTACTTTTGCCTTATTGGCCTTTTCAATAGTATGCAAGAATATTCTATTTGTCTTCGGAATATTCCTTTTTATTGACAGAATATTCCTATTTTTTGCCAGAATATTCCATTTTTTGGTGGGTGAAGTTGAGCATGGTAATTTTTTGCAAACAAATGAGCATAAAAGATGTTGTTTCACAAAAAAATTGTCATAAAAGGTGTTTTTTTGACTAGTTTTCCTACATGTGGAAACTATCCAGGTGATCCATCAGATTRGTGCCACTTGTCTCGTAGACTTCACTAACTGKTTTTGATTTTTTWATTTTTTTTATTTACCATTTTTGTTGCYGTCTTTTACTCTCTTCACATTCCAARTAGAATCTAAATAGGTGCAGAGGGGGTATAATACAAAATTCATGTAATATAAAGGGGATTGGTTAATGTTGCATGCATGAAATTAGGAACTTGGGGTGAAAACGGCGCATGCTTTTCACATAAAATATTCCAAACAGTTCTATTATGAGTCGAACTTCATATTAATTAATTTTGGAGTAGAACATAACAGTGCTTAACAAGAGTTTTGTCCTACTTAAAAAGGCTACTTGATAACATTCAAATCTTTCAGAATAGTGTTTTTCTTGACCTTWAGTGTTGCATTCTAAACTTATTCTTTGCTTCATGTTTGATTTCAATTTTGATATGATAGCTATGTTATGTGGAGTTGTAGATTGCCATGAAAAATGTGTTGTCCCTGCTTAGTAACATTCAAATCTTCAAATGGTGATTGGATGTTAAGGGTCAATTTATTGGTATGCTGAGCTTCCACGTGCGCTGAATTGTTCATACATCTTTTGTTAGGTTGCACGTGACAGCAAAAATATTCTTGTAAAAGGGGCTTGTGGAATTGGCTTGGGATATTCGTGCCAAGATCTTCTTACCCGGTCTGTATCTGCTAATGCTACAATGGATGAGGGAAGCTTTATTAAACAAGAAAAGGCTCTCTTGGGAAAAGTTGTGAGGACTTTGTCTTTCACAATATTGCAGCTTACTAAAATTCCATCCGATCATTTGCGAAGCCTTTCTGAATATAAGCTTCCTGGTTTAGAGGATGACTTGAGGATGCCTTCTACGTTAGTGCTCAATAGTTATGAGGATGAGGAGGATGATATATGGGGTGTTACTGGACTCGTCCTTGGTTTGGGTATGACTGTTAGCGCACTTTCTACAGCTGGTTCATATGATGCTATATGCAATATTAAATTTGCGTTTGCATCCTGGATTACACAAGCAGACAGTCTACTTTCGGATTCTACATATGGCTGTCAAAGTTCAAATATAATGTTGTCTACTGGAGCATGTCTAGCACTTCCAAGTGTTGCAACAATCTGTCGGAGAGTGGATATAATGCATGATAATGAATTAACTGAATTATTTTTAAGCTATGAGGGTCTCATTTCTAAGCTTCAGTTGCATAAAACACCCAATATCTTCCATTTCAAATTGTTGTTGGCATCATGTGTTGGTGCAGGGTCTCTACTTGCTTTTATCTTGGACGAGGGACTAGTTTCACTAGATGTTCAACGAGTTGAAAACTTGCTTGGACTATTCAAAAATATATACTCTGGAGCCTATCCTCATATTGTGCATCTTGGTGCCTTCCTTGGAGTGGTAAATGCAATGGGTGCTGATACTGGAATCACACTTTGTTCTCCTAAACGAGTTTCCGTCGCCACTCTTTCTGAGAGAAAGGTATGTTTGATTCAATGAAAAACTAATTTCATTACATTACTGATTTTCTTTCCCTGATACATGTTTGCCCTAATTATCATCTCAGGAATTATCCCATATCAATGCTCCATTGCTATCAAGTTCTTTGTTTGAAGAAAATCTTTTGGTTTTTGTACAAGATATTTTTCTTGCAGCACAAGATTCTACTGACATTCAACTGCAAGCATATGCTTCATGGGCAATTGGATTTCTTCATTATCATATCTGGTCAAATGAAGCCAAGGATGAAAGAGCAAGCTCTATGTCTAGTGGCCACAGCTTTTCTAAAGATTCAACTATTTTGAAGCTCTCTTTGTGGCTGATGCGATTAGATTATTCCAAAGTAGGTCACCTTCTGCAGCTTTTGGTACAGTTGCATAATAGAATATGAAGATCTAGACTTCTAGAGCACACCTTTTTATTTTTTGTTCTGCTATATTTTAATCCAGCACACTGCATTTATTTGTTAACAAATTGTTTCTCATAAATTTGAGCTGATAGACGTCATAGAACTCATAGAAGAATAGATGAATTGCCTACCCAACTGTTACAGGTTTACCTAAAGTTTCAAACTATCTAAATGTGTTCAAAATRCATAGCTATATGATATCATCACACGAAAATGAAAATTGATTTAGGAAGTATTAAAAGTTACTCTTGTAAACTATTACTTACAGGAAGTTAAGCTTGATCCAATTTTCAAATTGTTTTGGTATGATCATTATGAATTAAGGTGAAAGTTTTCCTGACTTKAAACCTTCTAGTCTGAACCTAAATAGAGCTGATTTATTTAGTCACATAGTCAACTTTGTTCTTCTGTCTATGATTTTTTATGCTTGCTCAGAACTACTTTAAAAGCTAGTTTGCAATAATCAATGGCTGACAATATTTTTTTGTCCTTTTCTCAAGCATGCTTGCCTTGAAGAGCTGATTATTTTAGTCTCATAGTTGACTTTTGCTCTTGTCTGTTATTTTAYGCTTACGTACAGAACTTCCTCAAAATCTTGTTTGCTTTAATCAGTGGTTGACAATATTTCCTTGTTCTTTGCTCAAGAATCCTTCAAATGTGAACATAGTTGCTGCTGTCCTAAGGTGTCTCGCAAGTGCCCCCAGATTGCCACAACATGACTGGGGAGCTGTTGTCCGACGCTGTATCAGATATGAGGATCAATATGATAAATTCTTACCCCTAGATTCATCATATGAGAAGAGAAGCCTGCTCAAAGAATGTCTTGTTTTCTCGCTAGCTCATGCGAACACATTTGATCAACTCCTTTCTTTGCTTGATGAATTGACTAGCTTGTCCAGGTTCTGGACACTTGATGTCGTTGCACAGTCCTGTTTGCTTTTTTATCTATCTGACCTGGCAAGAATTTTTTCTAGTTCAAAAACTCAAATTTTATTAGAAGACATATCCGAGTTTTTGTCATCTCCAGTTTCTCCCTACCAAAAATATGACGAAAGGAAAAAAAGGCTTTTTCAGCTCTCTTGCTGGAAAGGAATTTCAAAGTGTTTCAATGAAGCTTCTCTTGATTCTTCTAATTACCTCTCTGGCATTGAGAAGTGCATGGAGATTCTTTTTGAATTGTTACCAACAAAGCAAGAATGGATCCCTTGCCCGGAATGGAATGAATCAATGCTATGCTTGGGAAAGGCTAGAAGAGCTTGGTTGTTGAATCTTTTGCAGGTTCATTTTTCTTTCTTGATCCTTTATTCTATTTTCATGTTTTACTCGAACTCAACAACTATAATTATAGGCTAGTGCCCAACATTATAGCTAGGATTTTTCATGCACATATTCTGTTGAATCTGTTCAGACTTCAGCTGTTGATCTAGCATCAAGCGACGAGCATTTTGGAGTAACGCATAAAAAGATGCTAGTAATTAGCCGGCTTGTGAAACAAGGTTCGCTTCCATTGACTGAGCTTACTAAGCTAAARCCTTACATGTTGGGCTCCCAATCACAAGGTTAGTTCAATATTTTTCTTCACCCAAATGGTTTCTCTTAATATACATGTATGAAAGAATTTTATCTTGAGTAACTGCAATACTAAATTCACCATGTTGACAGGCTTGTGGAGATTGTTTCTTGAAGTTGTGGCAGTACTACAAGATGCAGAAGGAAGTATTAAGAGACAATGGTTTATTGATATCCTTGAGATCAGTTGTATAACAAAATACCCATCAACGGTATGCCAGTGATAATTTTCACTACTTGCTGTKCCAAATTGTAGTAATTTTTGTTTTTCAAAAAAAAAAATAAATTATATTTATTTCTTTTTTTCTAAAGGCAAAACGTAATTATATTTTAAGAATTTTGCTTTACCAAAGAGTTATTGAACTTAGAGCTTATTGAGCCCAATTTGGTGAATCAACTTCACTTTCCCGGCTTATAATAAATGCACTTTGTGGTACTTGTAATCCGGCTTGAAAATCTTTTTATTATATCTTGATTCCCAGAGGTTCTCTTCCATGCTAAAGTATGGGTTTTCTTTTGGTGCTCTTCTTAYCTTTCCTTAAATGCCTTTCTAATATTTTATTTGGCGACTTAGAAAACAATGGCTAAACTTTTAATTCACTAAAAAAGTCTCAAATAAGATTGGTCCTTAGTTTCAACTTCATTAGTCATAAATSTAATTGCTGTACTCGATTTTGTATATGGTGCCTTTAATATGTCAGACTGTCAGTCACTCAGTCGATTACATTGAAATGGTATGTTGGACTACATAAATGTGTAGATTATTTTCCGCCCCTTTTGTTGTAGGATAGATCCACTATCCCCTCACAGAGAAAAGAATCCCACCAAATTTCGAAATTCTGTTTTTGGTACATCAATCAAACTAATTTTAAGGCTAAAATAGTAATCTTATCTTATCTTCTATAACTCAATGCTTTCCCACAGTGACTATATCATTGATTATAGAATTATAGCCCAAGATAGACCTTTAAGCGATGATATCACACACATGGTAGCAGTGGGTTTTCTTTTCATTTGCTTTTCCGTTATTGATGACTGTTCTGTATTTTTTTTTTTTTCTGTACATGTTTTCCAAAGAAAAAGGCTCAATAAGATGTTTCTACGCAGGAAATCATGTGGACCAGAGAGATTTCATAGTTTAGGACTGCATAGTGTAGGACTTTCTTACCCTGAATTATATTATCTTCTCAGCTCTGATCATGAATCTTGTTCTAGTTCGGATTCTGTCATTTGGCACCTCTTCTTGTCTGTCCTTAGCAGAATATAGGACAGATTTACTTTTGTCACGTCCCAAAAAAAAAAAAAAACATTTGATAACAATTACCAGTAGTCTAACTGTGAAATAGGGAGGGTGTGGATCATCATGGTAAAAAATGTACTGTAATTAAAGTTGTCCTCTCCTCACAATCGCAAGTTAGGTAACTTAACTCTTATATGCTTAGCCTTTCTCTTTCTATTGGGACAAAAGTTAACCTTGCTCTCGACAAATATTATTACTTATATTATTATCTGACACTCCTTTACAGCTTATAAAATTGGTGTTTGGTCATCTAACAAGTCCATCTTTTTGATAATGAACTAGTTTTTGTTGGAGTTTAGGATGTTTCTGAAGAATCAAACAAGAATYTTATGCAGAAGATTAATTCAATGTTGCTTGAGTTGACTGTTGCCTCATGTTTTATGTTGCTTTAGTTTGACTGATCCAGATCATTGTTTTGCTCAACAGGCTCTGCAGTTTCTTGGTCTTCTGTCTGGTTGTTTCTGCAAGTACATGCCATTCCTCATTCTTGATCCACAAGATGTGCTGGTTGACCTCCCGGTAACTCTTCCATCTCTTCTTTCAAATACCCAGTGGAGAGTGGTTGCTAATGTTGGGGTTTTGCACCTATGGACATTGACTTGGCGCGTCTACAACTGGGCCAAAGCTGTAAAATGTGATGCGGATTCACCTGGATCAGATATTGACCCAACTGAGGCTGGAATGTCAGAATTGCTAGTGCAAGTGCTTTTGAATGTGTGCCATAATTTGAAAGAGTTTTTGCCTCTGAAAAATCAACTTATGCTGGCAAATATGGCTCTCTGTTGAAATAGTGACATTCTCTTGACATGATTAGAAGAGTATAGTGCAAATTAGAGTATTTTAATGTCTTCATATTCAACTGTTCTTTGCTTCCACCTGACTTCATTAAGCTTATCGGAGGTATTGCCAAGTCAATTGAATGACACAAGCAATCAGCAAACTAATGCATTTTCTTGCAACTGTCTTTTTTGCCTAACAAAGCCTATGGGCATGGTCGTAATAACATTTTAGGGTCTACTGAATAAGGTGTTGTTTGGTTGACACTCAATTTTTTGGATTTACAAAATTGGAAGTAAATAAATTACCAATTCCCTCTTGGAAATTGAAATTTTTTGTGTCAATGTGAATTTCCCATGGCCAAACAAACACAAAAAATGATTTCCTAAGAAATGAAGAAAAGAATTTTTCAAATTTTTGGGTGAATAACCAGRGTATTCACCGTTGACAGCAGTGACTAATCTCTTCGCCTCGAGTGCTCCACTTAAGGAATTGACCAATGATCTCTTTTCATTTCTAAGGGTTAGGATTCGAACTCCTGACCCCTTAGTTAAGAGACCAGGTGAACAATCACCATGCCAAGACCACTTGGTAATCAAACAAGTTCTAAGTAATGTAGAAAATTAAAAATGATTCAAAAAGTTTGAAATAGGGACTTCGGCGAAAAAATCAACATTTTATGTAACACAAATCTATATATCTATTTAATTAATCTCTATTATATAAGYCAAGGGGAGCAATGGTGTCCCCTAGACAATGATTAATTTACCCTTTAATAAATGTGAATTAAYCCATTTAAAACTCTCATAAYTAATTCACTTTCCACTTTAAAATTTAAATAAAGGAAGATTTAAAATTTACCAAAATAAAGTACTACATAAATGTTAAAATATTCATTGTAAAAAAAATTATGATTGAAAAATGACACAATATTTGAAACAATTACAATTCAAAGGACGTCATATTTAAATATAAATTAGGAAAATTTGCGAGAAAAGACCTTTTAAAAATTTTTTTTTGTAAGAAAAGACCTTTTAAAAAATTTTATGTGAAGAGGAACCTTAAAAAAAAATTGTGAGGAAAGACCTCCGAGGTATTTACCGACGTTGACCACGGTGGGCTTCGTTTGACCACTCTAATCACTTCTATTTGCACCCTTATTTTACATTTTCCACTCCCCTTTTTCGATTTCCCTCTTTTTTTTATTTTCCTTCTACTATTCCACTACCTTGCAATCTCCTTTCATTTGCTTACCATTTTTGCAGACTCTTGAACTGAACCTTCAACTTTTCCTTTGTTTTTCTATATTTTCCCAATTTTACTGGCTGATAATGTTTTGCTCCTGAAATCTAATGGGTATTTTGATTCCTCGACACCTAATTAATTTGAGCATGGCAGTGAAAGTTAGCGGCTCTCTTTTTTGTTTTTGTCTCCTCTTCTCCACTCTCAATTGCAAACAAAGCTATTTGTGAGTTTCTGATACTTCACTTGCAATCTTAGTATCAATTTTATTAAAGCTTGATTGCCCTTTTATTCCATTGCTTGCATCATTTTATCTGGGGTTCAAACAAAAAATCGAAATCATCAATATCACAAAACAAACAATCATCGAAATCAATTTGCTAAATGAAATCAAATCAAGATCAGAAAACACCTCAATTGAAGCATTCAGGCAATAAATTGATTCTAAAATCTCGAAATCGAAACCTAAACCCTAAAATTCGACTCTAACATGAAATTCAACACAAATCAGGTTACAAGCAATTGAAAGTAAGAGAGAAAAAGAACAGTACGATATAGGAAAATCGAGAGGAGAGCGACGAGTCATCTTCTCTTCTTCAGGAGCCATACAAACAACCTGAGAACGACGAGTTCTCGCCTTCATTGAATAGCAAGGAGAAGCAACAGGTAGAGGAGAGAGAAAGCATTTCGAAGTGAAACCGCTCGTATAAGAAGAAGAAGAAGAAGAAGAAGAAGAAGTGGATGCAGTCGATGAAGAAGAGGATGAAGGACGAATAACAGCCATGACATGAGTGGTTGAAGCAGAGAAATAGAAAGACGCCATTGTTTAAGAGTGCAAAATGAAAATAGGGGTGCAAATAGAAGTGATTAGAGTGGTCAAACGAAGCCCACCGTGGTCAACGTCGGTAAATACCTCGGAGGTCTTTCCTGACAAWTTTTTTTTTTTAAGGTTCCTCTTCASATAAAATTTTTTAAAAGGTCTTTTCTTACAAAAAAAAATTTTTAAAAGGTCTTTTCTCGCAAATTTTCCTATAAATTAGCAAAATAAATCGCTTAATTTAAACACGCATATCGTGCACCAAAAATATAGTTTAATTAAAATAAAGTGATGATGCACCACAATCCTCCAATCCTTCAACCCTGCATTRTTAATTTATTATGCATTCCTAAACAAATGGAGCTTCAATATTTACTCTCGCTTAAAACATGTTTCAAAAAGACCAATTGATCCCTAAATATAAGCTAGAAAATAAATTTTAAAAAAACCCCCAAAAAATAACTACTATCATATTATACGGTAAATTGCTTCAATTATTTCTATTTATTTCTCAACCACGAAACAATTTTTTTTGAAAATTTCTTTTACCATAAAAAAWGATAATTTTAACCAGTCAACCACCCTACTTTTCATATTTTACTAGTATTTTGGTCTGGCTTTGCCTGAGTCATACGATTTCATTTTTATTTTATTATTTTCTTTTATCAATTTCATTGTTTTTACATAAGTGAAATTTGTTGTACAATATAGTGAAATTACAATTGTAAAAATAACTGAGTAAATTTTGAAACTAAATCAAAAGGAAAAATTGAAAATAATAATCCCACCTTTTGGTAGTCTTTTCATAATAATCCCAAGYGAAATAAATTTTTTATTAATCCCACTTTATATCCGATCTTCTTATATTGGACCATTTTTCTTACAACTTGCTATACAGGTTAATTTCACTTGTTTTATTTTTTTATTTTTTTTAATCAATCTTCAATCCTTCACCTCTTTCCTCTCTAGCTATCTCATGCAATGATGCACCCCCTTTCACCCACCGACTAACCACCCATCTCATCACCAACGACAAACCACCGATTTGTGAGTGAGGGTGGTGGTTTTGGCGATTTGTGATTGGGATTGAGTTATGGTGGCTGCAATTTGTGATGGCGGTTGTGTGAGAYTGAGGGTTGCGGCATGACTATGCAAGGGTGGTAGCGGGTTGTGCGAGTGTGTGAGAATGATGGCGGTTATCTACGATTGAGTGAGGGTTTCGGAGCGAGTGTACGAGGGTGGCAACGGGTCGTGCGAGTGTGTGTCAGTGATGGAAGTTGTGTGCGATTGAGTGAAGGTTGTAGCGTGAAAGTGGGAGGGGATGGCAATATAGTGGGTAGTGCGAGTTTCTGAGAGTAATGGAGGTTGTTTGTGAGGGTTAGTTGCAGTGTGAGTTGCGGAGTGATTGTGTGAGGGTGATGGCCGATGGGTAATTGTGCGAGAGTAGTTATGGGTCRAATGTTTTAGGTGGTGGTGGTSAGCGTGAGTGTGTGAGGGTGGCAGTGGGTTGTGCGTGTGGGAGGGTGGCAGTAGTGCAGTACAATGGATAGTGGTGGTGTTAGTGATTTTTAATTTTTGATTTTCCTTTTAATTATTAATTAGTTAAGTTGAATTATTATGGATTAATATTAGTTGRTTAAGGTGGTCAAACACAATTAATAAAGTCAAACAGGTTAATCAAAGATTTTTATCTCCTTTTACAGGTAACTTTTAAGAATGAYCCAATATAAGAAGATTGGGTATAAAGTTGGGATTAATAAAAAYTTTCCTTCAATTGAGATTATTATGAGAAGACCACCAAAAGGTGGGATTATTATTTTCAATTTTTCCAAATAAAAAAATGAGAAAATATTAATTATAATACTCCCGTTCCATAATTTTCGATGCATTTGAGTTTTTTCTACTATTCACATGTAGATAAAGTCTTCCACGTATTTATCAATATGTAATCTCCTCGATTTTCAATGTTCTGTGCAATTTCCTCATTGAGTTGTTTTTTTTATTATGTTTAATTTTGTGATTGTTTTTATTTCATTTTGGTACACTTTAGCAGCAGCTGCTGCTGCTACTGCTACTGCTACTGCCACTGCCACTGCCACTGCCACTACTCCTGCCACTACTCCTGCCACTACTACTGCCACTACTCCTGCCACTACTACAACCACCACTACTACTACCACCACTACTACTACCAAGATAGAGGGAAAAAAGTAGAAGATGATAGATATTTAAAAGAAATAATTGAAAAGTTTTATTATGTGAAAATTAATTATGAATATGATTACATGATGACATGTGGCACATTAACACTTGTCATGATACCATCGCAAGTGATGAGTCACATTTTCATAGGGTTATTAGGCATATTTTAGTTGCATTTTAGTCCATATAGTTACATTTTAGGAATTAACTACATTAATTGTCCATTTTGTGCTCTATTACGCTTCGTTTGTGTTTCTTAACTTTTCAGGTAGTTTTATAGCTATTTGGAAGCTTTCGGAACAAGATGACGCGAAGTGGATGATTGTTGAAGGAGAGTTGGTGATGGTGGATGTTTTATACAAAGATTTACGTCATTTGAAKCTTATTTGACATTCATGAGGTTGATGGCACAGCTTATTGGGGTTAATATGAGCTAGAATTGAAGAAATAACATTGTTTGCGAAAGATCAGCTTGACCACCTTGCACTACTTTGGCCATATCTCGAGTTTTACTTACGATTAATGTTAATTCAAGTTGCATTAGAAACGGACTCAAAGACTCCGCAACGGTAGTCAATATGCCTCAGTAACAAGTTGTAGCGCAAGTTATGGCCCCTCAAAGTTGACCCAGCGGTTCAGGGCACGAACCAGCGCCCGATGGTTTTATCTGCTCTTTTGTGATCGTTCTGCTTTGCCCGCTGGATAACCAGCGCCCAATGGTCGCGCTCCCCTGTCCTGCGTGCGTTTTACATAGTTTCTTTGCAAAGACTCCTTTTATTTTGTTTATTTTAATCTTTATTTTAGTGGTTTAGATTGGAAAATATAAATAAGAAAAAACAAAAGGAGACTCACTCTCCTACTCTCATACATTTTACTTCTGATTTTAGAATAGATTTCTCTTCTTCTTCTCAAGCTTGAAACCCTAGTTTTTGCTCTTCACCATTAATCAAGTTTTAAAGGTATTCTTTATCAATTTCTACTCTTTTTGTTTGTTAATTGCTTGAATTTCTATTATTGTTGATTGTTAGTCTCAATTTCTCTGATCTACCTTTTCAATCATGAATTCTAGGTTAAATTTGTTCTTGATTTTGCTATGAATAGTGAGTAGTCTTCTTGCTAAGGCTTGGGATCCCATGAACAATTCAATGAAATAAGCTTTTTGTCAATTGATTAGTTTCAAGAATTACAATTGAATTCCATTATTGGTTTTTATTGCTTACAATTGAATTATGGCCAAGTTTAATTGGTGTTGGTATTTGTTGAATTTGATGCCGAGAGGTAAGAATACCACAAAAGACCAAAGAATAATAGGCACAACGAATCTAGGCAAGAGCGAGAGCCGCTAGAGGAGTTTTGAGGAGACTATTTGAGAGAATTAGTGAGCCCTAATCTGATGAATTCTTGAAGCTTGTTAGTTTTCACTTTTCCAATTGATTTGTTTGTTCATGGTGAACCATTGCCCTAGTTTTTATTAATTTGATCAAGTTTTAATTTAGTTTGTCATAACAGTTTTTAGTTAATCATAACTCAACATGGCCCTTTCATACAGTTTGAACTTTTTAGAACTAATAGAATCACTAGCTTCCCTGAGGATACGATCCCTACTTCCCTAGCGTATATTTTTAGTGGTGTTGTCGGTTACTTTGATAGTTTGCGATAGCCTGTTCAAATTTTGGCACCGTTGCGGGGAGGCAATTGTTATTTCTATTAGTCGGGTTTGAATTGCTTTGTTTTTATTATTTTTATGGTCTCAAAGAATCTCTTTGATTATTTGAGGCTTTTTTCACAGTGTTTTGAGTTTTCTTTTGGATATTTTCAGATTTTGAGTTTCGTATGCGATTTTGGTACAATCCAGAACCTGAAAGGACATTTCGGTTACGTCGGAAACGGTTAAGTGAACGAGAGCAAAACATTCATTTAGGGGAACTCACTATTTCAGATTTGTCAGCTTTCTTTGAGAGAAGTATCTCATCGTCTGAAGAAATGGCGGAAGAGGAACGTTCCTTAAGGGACTATTCCCAACYAAATACATGCATTTTGAAACTCATGCAAGCTATCCAATGTTAGTTTTAATTGATTTTCTGGTGTATTTTTCAAGAGAAAAGGAAATATGTCTTCCTCAAAAATCACATCTCTTGAAATATACACTCGTTTTTTTCACGATCATACATTTTGTACCCTTTTTGTGCATAAGGATACCCCACCAAGACACTTCGAACCCCTTTGGACTCAAATTTGTCAAGTTTCTTTGAAGCATCAAAACCATAACACAAACAACCTACAACCCTTAGATGATCATAAGTAGGAGCCTTTCCAAACAATTTTTCATAAAGTGTTATCCACCCCAACACAGCTGTGTGCATCAAATTAATCACATGCGTGCTAGCCAACACACACTCTCCCCACAAGTACTTTGGAAGACCAACATGAATTCTAATAGATCGAGCAGTTTCAATTAAATGCTTGTGTTTCCTTTCTACCCTTCCATTTTGTTGAGGAAACTTTGGAACACTTCTTTGATGAACTATGCCCTTATCTTTGAACATTTCGCTACATTCTTCATTTAATATCTCAGTTCCGTTGTCTGATCTAATCGTTTTAACCTTGCTTGCAAATTGTGTCTCCACATGCATCAAAAATCCCTTTATTATGCCTTTAACTTGATCTTTAGAAGTTAACAAATGAGTCCATGTTACTCTAGTATTATCATCCACAATTGTTAAAAAATATCTAGCACCAGAGATTGCCTTAACCTTGTAAGGTCCCCAAAGATCAATATGAACCAATTCAAAAGGTTGAGAAGCCATTTTATTACTCAAAACAAAAGGTTGTCTATGAATCTTGGCAAAATTGCAAGTATCACAAAACAAATGTTTCAAATCAAAACAATTACATCCATCTAAATGTTTTAATTTGGACAAAGAACAATGTCCTAGTCTAGCATGGACTTTATTAACTTTACCAATAAGGCTCGAACTCTCCTTTTCTTCAATCTTCCTAACTTCTCCTACCAGCTTCTCATTCTCTACTTCCTGTACTTCTCTTGTCTTCAAATCAAGTTTGTAAAGGCCTCCAATCTTCCTCCCTTCTCCAATGATCTCCTTAGTACATTGGTCTTGTAACACACATTTATCCTTTAAGATAAACACATCTAAATTATAATCCTCAAGTAATTTACTTACAGATAAAAGATTATGCTTAAAGTCGGGCATGTAGAGCACTTTTTCTAACTTTAGTTTCTTTGTCAACACAACAGTTCCAGTGTATTTGATACCCTTGRTAGTTCCATCAGGCAGTCCCACATTATTAAACCCCTTATCTAATCCGATCAGCTCACTGAAAACATCCTTATTTCCRGCTATGTGATCACTAGCCCCTGAGTCTATTATCCAACATTCTTTATTTAGAAAGGAAAACACATTTAAGGCATTTGAAACWACATAAGTACCGGCAAATCCGTGATAGAGATTACCTGGTTTTTCTTTCATCACCTTAACAACCTCTTGTACAATCACTACAAAAAAACAGGTAAATAGCGACGGAATGTTAGATACGGAAATAAATCCAWCCCTAATTTAGGGACGRAAAATTCATAATCCGYCACTAAAAATATTTAGGGACGGAATTTACAAATCTGTCCCTAAATTAGGGACG